>LPNX010554406.1:13821-52373 GCA_001517045.1 Pseudotsuga menziesii | reverse complement strand
AGGTACCTACAGGGGCAGTTGAAAACCCCCCTTAAAAGTATTTATTACAAATATTTGGGGGCGATTATAAAACCCCCTTGTAGGTACCTACAGAGGCAGTTCAAACCCCCCCTAAAACTCTTTACAAACTTTTGGGGGAGGTTATAAATGCCTCGCATAGGTACCGATAGAGGCAGTTTGAAACCCCCCCTAAAAATATTTACAAAACTTTGGGGACGGTTATAAACCCCCATTGTAGGTACCTACGGAGGCAGTTAGAAACCCTCCCTAAAACTATTTACAAACCTTTGGGGGCGGTTATGGACCCCCCTCATATAAAATTATAGGGGGGGTTTGAACCCCCCTCGTTGTAACATACAAGTGTAGTTTTGAACCCCCCTCGTAGTGACATATGAATTCAGTTTAGAACCCCCTAATAGCCATAATAAATCATAGTAAAATATATTTTATTTAAAATATCAATATTGTAATATCATTAGGGCACGAAGGAATTGAAAATTCAACCTCTTGCTTGTAAAGCAGACTCTCTTCCATTGAGCTAGAACCCTTTAAGAATTGGGGAAAGGGGCAATATTAACACCAAGATTGCATCATTTGTAATTCTAAGATAAGGCTAATAATCCCAACATTGTTTCTGACTCGAGATACCTAAGAAAGTATTCTGAATGGATTTGACCTTATTTAGATATATGCTAACCACTTCAAATCATATGCTAGCCACTTCAAATCGTATGGATCTGACCATCTTTAGATATATGCTAACAACTTCAAATCCTATGATGTAGTCATGATAATGTAGATGTATACTAGGAAATTCACATTTAGACGGTGAAACATATAATTATGCATCTAATTCACCTCAAGTTGACATTTAAAATGAATAATATTATGCCACCCAGGTAGACACTCAGTTTGCTTGATTATGATCATGCCAATGTAAAACACACAAAGTAATAACAAATACATGCATTTTGGAGTTTTGTATATTTGAACCTTATGTTGTTTTATGACAAATGTTGTAAAGAATTTTACCTTTTGTGTAGAAGGATTAAGCTAGGAATAATAGGCACCCATGTTCTCCTTGTGGCTTAGGAGGCCCACACCAGCTGCTCACAATTTCTCAATCTTCAAAGCCAGTTTGCATGCAATTCCGCTAATACTTGTCTGGATCTATATGCTTACAATGTTTAAGTCTCATTTGATTTGATAATGAGTTTTCTAGTCTATTTTTTCCAAAATTGAATTTTAAAATCTAAAATCAAACAAAAGAACAAATTGAAGGGGGAAAACTTGTTTTTCCCTTTCAAGCCTTTGGTTAATTGGAACAAAAAAGAGAATATGGCATTCGTCTTTTGCCAAAATATCATAGATATGTGTTATAGAAGTTCGGATATGAATTTTGCTAGTAAACTTATAGGGTTTATTGATCAAGTTACACCTAGCACATATTTAAATTCATCGGAGAAGACTAGTATTAGGTTGAATGTGCTCATACTTTAAATATATATCTTAGTGTTTTCTTTCTCTTTAAGGCCTTTGGCTTGTTAGGATCTTCAAGGCCTTTTGTTTGTTAGGCCAAAAAATAAAGATAGCACAAGCATTTTTCAACAATCATAGAGACTAGTAGGTATTTGTTAGCGAGCAGTTGAGTTTCAAAGTCACATCTGGCACACTCCAGAATACCATTAGTGTGGAATGCACACATAATTACAAAATATATTTTTGTATAGTTAGTGTTGTTTGATTTGAGGATTATCTTTCTTATCTAATTTTTTCAATGATAGTAAGTTCTTTTTGGAGGCTTTCACAAGCCTTCAGTTTATTAAGACAAAAAATATAAAATATGACATTAGTCAATTTCCACAATCTTATATATATGTGGTATAGAATTTATTTTATGAATTGTGCTAATAAACCATTTTGGGTTTCATAAAATTTATTTATCAAGTCATATACAACCTATAATAACATAAAACAAAGCAGGAGACCCATTTCTTTTCTCCATTATGGTTCTCATTTTCATTCGTGTACACTGCATTGATATAGATACTTCTTAAACCTGTATCTATTAAGCATGAAGAAAAAATGTTAAAAAGAAAAACTTGAGATGCCAACCTTGAAGTTTCCCTGCAAGAATATCTCACCACAATGAGGTTCACATTTTCCAGATTGGCAATTAATTTTGGGGGGGTTTTATCACCCTTACAAAGCTTTAGTTTATTCAACCAAAAAATAAATCATGTCATTTATCCATTTCCACAATATTAGATACCTTAAAACTCCTATTATTAATATTAGCAAACATATTTAAAATTCCATAAGATTTATTGATTAAGTCACGTATATTCTATGTTACTAGAAACCTCGCCACTAAAACCATTTGTTGTTATGTTCATAATTTCATTCCCAATCCTATTCCTGTATTGACACTGCATAGTCATAAATCCATCTTAAACACAGATATATTAAGAACCAAGAAAAATACGAAACCTCAAACTGGCAATGTCAATGTTTTCACATCCTCAAAAGACTATTTAACCACGTCAAGGTCATCACCTCAGTTTTCCTGATCCCTCTCAGCGTTTGACAGATCTAGGGTTTAGAACATTTTTTGCTCACATATTATATTTTTATTCATGTCTAATCATTTTATTCAATTCATGCCACCTGCATTTTCACTTGGATATTCTTGCATCTATTTGCTACAAGTAGATGGGGGCACATCCCCCAATGTCAGGGGCACCCCCCTCGCTCTGCACATCCCCAATATGTGGGGGTGACACCTATGTAAAGGTTTCCCCACATCCCCAATTTGGAAAAACATGGAGAAATGCATGGAAAAATGTTTCACAAAAATGGGAACATGATAGAATCTACAACAAATTAAGATCGATGAGAAAAAAGAATCATACATTGAAGTTCTTAAGGAGATGAGAAGTTGAGGAAGAAAAATCCAAATAGCTTTGAGAATTTGAGGATCAATGAGTTCTCTATAGGAGGTTCCACTGCAGAGAACCAGAAGAAAAAGAGGATACCAAGAGGATAAATTGGTTGAGTTACAAGTAGCACAATTGTTACAACTTTACAAGAGATAGGAAAGGCTATTTGCAGCTCACAAGTGGACAAGGAGAGTCCATAGAAGGAATAGGTAAGGAGGAGATGGAATAGAAACCAAGACAAGATTAAAAGGGGCTATGGATTGTTGTGTTGTAACTATTTCTATTATAGGCATGCTGAATATAGGGCAAGTTGTCTTCCCAAGTGAAAGGATGATCATTAGTATATGTAAGAAGGAGATCGACAATAATGAGATTGACAACCTCTGTTTTTATCATCGGAATGCAGATGGAAAGAAATATATTTGACAAGCTATTAAGCATAGACCAAAGATATTTCAAATAATGACTTACAAATAAATAGTCACACCAAAATACTATGGATGAGGGTACAAAATAAGTAACATTGTAAATCATTCCACAACAACAAATACATCACCACTGTTATGTTTAGTTTCAGGAAAATCTTGAAAACAAGTCCATGCTTGCCTATTACCAAGTGTGTGAATTTGATTCTTAATGAGATCTGGGAGCTATAGAAATATTCACACTCAAAGTATTTGACAAAATGTGCAAGAGAACAACAAAAGAGACAGAAAATAGCTGGAATAGCGCATGTGAATGGTGCTAATAATTGATCATTATTACAGTACATCTTGTATATGTTATGGAACATACTTATAATACATTGGGAAAAAAAATTAGGCTCAGGAAGCCAATTAGGAGTGTACATGTGTCATGGTAAGATTTGACCTCAATCCCCCCTAGGTGGACCAATGGATCTCCAACTCAGCCTAAATAGTCATGAACCAAGGTGTGAACATTGGTGAAGTGTGCTGGTAAATTAATGAGTCCAAGGCAAGCATAGGTGAGGATATAGAGGTGAGTGGGAGGCTCAACGTGGCAATAAATGCTCATAACAGAGCCAAAATAGGCAAAATACACCACTAGTACCCCTAGTCAAACCCAGATCCCCCAATTTAAGGAGGTAGTACTCCAAGGAATTAATGAGGGTGAAAATTTTCTGATTTGACCAATCTAGAACGCCAGAGTGTGTGTGAAAGGTATGCAAATAACAAGTTCACCTCATAGATGAATTTTCCCTAAGTCTAACCATAGAAATTTAATGCATAGAAGAAAATGATATTGTATAAGGTATAAACCAAGGTACTAACAATGCATTACTTCTCTAACACCCCCCTAATACATAGTTAGTACAACTTATTCAAAATGATTTATTAAGGCCTTGGCAACTAAGGCACAAGTCACCTTTTTACAACAAAGTTTATTCATCCATGTAACCAAGGTAAGGAGGAAAACCTCTTGGGATAAAACCTCCCCTAAAAAATGAATTATGACATAGAAACATAACTATATACACTCCAAAATAGATGAATGTGTTTGGAGGAATCTTCTTCTTGGGAAGAAGTGGAATTTGCTCAACCAACTCAGGAACAACTGCATGGTGAATCCTCAGACCATGTAGAACAACTAAAATGCACTGATAGGAGAGCAAATGTTGCTCTTCAGACTTGAAACTCGAACCAAACACATGCCCAAAAGAGAATTGAAGTGCTTGAGAATAGGTGAGACCAAGCGAATCATAAGGATCTTGAAGCATCAACTTTGAATGAAGGTTGTAATCAGCTCCAAGAAGGTGGAACAAGAGTCTCGAACCTACCATTGTGATGGAAAAGGCTTCTCCTTCTTCATATGAACTTGAAGGAACTCTACTAGTCATGGTGGAGGAATACTTGGGAAAAATAATGTGAAGCAATGAGAGATATTCACTTGACATCCAAGCCTCTCCATCTTTCGAATCAATACTCTCATGTGAAGAAAACCCATCTTCTAGAGAAGGCTCGCTATGAACATCAACTAGAAATACATATTCACCATTCGTAATAGAAAACACAGAGGAGAAGGGTGTATAATGGATAGATAACTCTTCAAGAGTAGTGATGGTAGAAATTTGTATGTTATCTTCATGAAACATAGCTTCTTAACAAGGAGAGGAAGTCACAGAGGAAGAAACTTGAGTTGGATCATTTGTTGAATCTCTAGGTATTTCTTCTTCTTCATTTTGAAAAACTTCTTGTGAAATGCATGCGGTCGAGATACCATGAGGGAGAACACATAAGGAGGTTCCCATTTGCTTTCTCTCCATATAGCTCACATCATCTTGCTGCATGCCAAGAGCCTCATCTATATTTCTCCAAATATTGAATGGGTACTCACATTAATCAAGGAGATAGTGCATGGTAGGAGGTATAGTGAGACATAAAGTTCCATAGGCTCTATCATTGTCATTAAGCCAATCACACTTCTCTTGAAAGGACTCTATATCTCTCACAACACCAATGGATACATCATAGAGACATTACCTCTTGAGATATGCACACATATTCAACTTCCATTCAAAATAGTTGAATGTGGAAAAGAGAGGAAGCGCTTGCGAATCCATGAAGTTGTTGTAAGAAACTGCAACAAAAAACACCTAGATAAAATGGAAATATGCCCTAAATATCAACTCAAACCTCACTAGATTTGTTTGCAACTCCAACTAGCTATGATACCATGTGAGAATTTTCTTCTCAGTGAGATCTAGGAGCTAGAGAAATATTCACACTCAAAGTATTTGACAAAATGTGCAAGAGAACAACAAAAGAGTCAACAAAATAGTTTGAATAGCACATGTGAATGGTGCTAATAACTAATCATATTATTACAATGCATCTTGTATATGTTATGGTACATACTTATAATACATTGGGAAAAATTCATGAGGCTTAGGAATCCAATTGGGAGTGTACATGTGTCATGGTAAGATTTGACCTCAATCCCCCCTAGGTGGACCAATGCAGCTCCAACTCAGCCTAAACAATCACAAAAAAAAGTGTGAGCATTGGTGAAGTGTGCTAGGGCATTAATGAGTCGAAAGAAAGCGTGGGTGAGAAGATAGAGGTGAGTGGGAGGCTCAATGTGGCAATAAATGCTCATAGAAGAGCCAAAATAGGAAAAATACACCACTAGCGCTCCTAGTCAAACCTAGATCCCCCAATATAAGGATGTAGCACTCAAAGGAATTAATGGGGGTGCACATGTGCTGAGTTGACCAATCTAGAGTGCTAGAGTGTGTGTGAAAGGTCTGAAAATAACCAGTTCACCTCGTAGATGGATTTCCCTAAGTCTAACCATAGTAATTTAATGCATAGAAGCAAATGATATTTTCTAAGATATAAACCAAGGTACTAAGGATGCATTACTGCTCCAACACCAAGGCCATGCTAAAATAGGTTGTGTGCACCGTGTACAAATTTTGTGTACAATTTGTTGATTTGGCGATTCTGCATGGTATACAAGATTTAGCATGGATCTCAACATGTTGACCCATATCAGGCTAAAAAAATGAGTCTACAAAGAAGCAAGAACCTTAATAATGTAAAAATGGCCTACTGAAATGAGGCAATCTAATAGTAACTACAAATATATATTTATGCAAATGTACCAGATAAGAATCGTTCCATAGCTACTCAAGAGGAGATGAATGATTCAAGTCCAAGTTGGGTTTATGCAAGCCTTGGTTGGCTTGCATCCACATCAGTAGCATGACCTATTTCTACATCCCCGTACCTTTGGTTTCTTGTTGTTGCATCCGAAAGACGCTTCTTAATGGAGGAACAATCACTTGTAAAGATTCTCCTATAAATCCACACTATATTTGCAGCCTTGCAACCCATGACATTCAACATTCCTATGTAGAACTTTACAAAGGATGGACCTTACCTTACAGTTCCTCAATTCAAGTTCCCACTTCTACTCTCGATTGAATCTACACTAATAACCCACATAGACCCACTAGGGAAGGTATACTATCAATGTCATTTACACCGTCTTGTAATGGATTAGCAACTAAAGCACCTACCATTTGGAGTGACTCTTTACCTCCACTCTCTTCTTAGATATGTATTTTATTTCATGCATGGTAGGAAGGAAGTTCTATGGAGAGAGCATTTTATGCAACAAAGCAATCTTGTATCTAAAAGACTTGACTAGAAAATCCTTTCTAACCAATGGAAATACCCTAACTAATGCAAATACCATACATTTGTACTCCAACAACTTCTCATTTTGTTTCCACCACTTGGGAGCTATTGAACATTATGAAGTAATTGTATAAACAATTTAATCTACAGAGAAACTTCCAAGGATTTTAATATTGGCTTCCAACTTTAGGATAGATTATGTTGTATTCGATGACATTCAGTACAAATGTCTCTCTAGAGTTAATGTATACCTCAAACATCTAGCAGATTTTCTCTTTATTTTATGAGAGTCTTTTAGAATTCTCACATGAATTCGTAGCTTAGATTGATTTAGATGTGTAGATTAGATCGATTTAGATTTGATCTGATCTCTTTGCTTCTGGTTACTCCACATGGAAGGGGTGATATGCTTATCCAAAAGAACTTGGGATTTTGGGTAGTCCCCTGTGAAGCACCCATATTTATGGTACAAGCCAGATTTAAAGGGAAAGTTCTCATAATCCAGATCTCAATACCAGATCCTACCATCTAGTTGGATTAGAATAGGCTCCAATAGGAAACTTCCATGCAGATATGGATGCATGAATAATGGAATTCCTTTGTCTCTGCTACTTCAATGAACATTACCAAGTTGTTTCATATTGAGTTTAGAGTGGTTCTATTCTAGAATATCAATGGAAGGTGTAGTTGGCAGACCTTCTAGTGGCTCTATGCTATTTATTCTATTGTATTAACAACTGAGGACCAATCATTAAGAGATTCCACTCATATCCATAAAGGCTAGATCAGAATATAAGACATCTATGTTCTTGCTGAAACTGGAAAACAAAGAAATCCTCCCATGGAAAATGGGGTAAACCATGCAACGTAGATTTCCATGCTTCTTCAATCCAATGCTCAAACAAAACAAGGTTGGAACATAAACCTATGAATTTACCAATGAATGCAGAATACAAAAGTATGATAGTCCTTGGATGAGGCTCCAAATCCAAGATATCAGTGGTAGAGGTAAAAGTTACCTTCTTCACAACCCTGCCAACAGGGACTATGGGGGCATACTTTGTTGCTAGTTTCAATGCATATGAAGAACTAGGATCCTTAGGAAATTTTAAGGAGCCTACTTCAAGAATAGGAGACACTTCCATGGCCTTCAGTATATGCAAGAAAAAACAAGAAATGTTGGCTAGGGTTGAAAGGGAGGTTACGAGCAATGCAAATCTCTTAGTCCTCCAAATTTAATTGTAAACCATGCGTCTCTATTAGAATTACAAACTGAAACAGATTGTATATTGGATCCACAACTAAAATTTTGGTTGTTAAAAGAAATTTTAACCCATTTCCAAATGGATCACAAAATCTCATTTTATTTCATTTCTTATTATGTTTATTATTGAGTATAATTCATCCAACTTCTAAAGAGTTTTTAACTAAAATCAAGACTAGTCTTGATCTCCCTAAAATACTAAGTGTGCAATAAAAATATTATATCTGGAAATACCATCACAAACTAGAATGATAATCAGCAATTGCATACCTCAATTCTTCATCATTTTGCTTCGAAAATCATTTCCTTTGCTTCCTTTTGGATATAAACATATATGACTGTTAGGATTCATGAACATAGATTTTAAAACATAATATTAACAAGGACAACACAAAATACCCTTGAACAGCTGAAGGTTTGATCAATGTATGCTACACAGATGATTTTTGTTAAAACAATTATTTCTCAATCCATGTATCATACAATGAAAGAGCATTCATCGTGTTCCAATTCTGCAAGTACAAGCAGACAGTCAATGGGAACAATAAATGGTTCTTTTATTAAGTCTCTTCCATGGAACCTGTAGCAATGATCACAAAAAGGGCATAATTTAGTATATGTATAAGTATATAAGTGTTTTATTTATTTTCCTCTGAAATATTATCATACAATTTTATTCAATATCTCACATTTGAAGAAAATTTGGATTGTACAGAAAAGAATGTAAGGGTTTGAAAGCAAACCTGCTCACCTAGTGTCGCAAAATTTGCAGAAATAATTGAAGGAGAGACAATGATGTCATTTTTGGAGAACTTGTCAACTCAGGAAGATTCCGTCACTGTAGAAAATTTCCAAAATCAATGCAACTAATCTTAGTTTTTTATAGAAAAATGGACCCATGATCTACATAAATATATACTAGTACAAAGAGCAAGAAAGAAAGTACTATATTGAGATCTATTTCAATTTTGAAGGAACCAAAATTTAACAATTTAATGTGAAATTTTCAAAAAATATAGAACACTTCTAAAAAGTAGAAATGGTGATTCCCAAGGCTGTCCATGAAAAGGAAAATCCTGTTCTCTAATTTATAATGGGTTAAGTTAGCTTGACAAATATGAGACTTATATATAATTATGTTATTGTATCATATCATATTTCTGCTCTAGCTTACAATTATTTCCAATTAGATCATTAATATGTATACTGTTTAGAATGATACCCTATGTTACTAGATCCACCTATGAAGGCTTCAAGATCCATGTTTCCATAGATCCAAATTTAGATCTACTAAGGATTCATTTCTAGTTTCAAAAGCACCAACGACTTATCAAAAACATAAACCCTGTAGACCCTCTAATTGAAAAAAATATGTATTAGAAAAAAAAATAAAAAATAAAAGGAATGAGTGTGGGGCTCGGAAACCCTAACTTTTTCCTATAAAATAGCCTTTCCCCAATCCCATGCATTTTTTACTTTGTGAGAGAAATTTGGAGTGAAAATCCATATCCATTTCCATAAAATTTAGATGACACCATACCAGAATCACTATCTTTGACCTTTCTTTCCGTTTTGTATTCTGATATACGATTTTAGCATTTTTTTGTACCTCAGTACATATCTGGTTTGGACATGGGGGTAATCAACATTAAAAAATAATGGATAATTAATGTCCACTTTTGTTGAGTAATTTAAAAATACAAAATTCATCAATGGGGCCATGGTCCAACAGTGAATATGGTGGCATATCATGACACCAATCAAGATTCAATTTCCCCCAAAGCACGAATAAGTGGTTGGGGCCAGCTACAAGTATTGGTTGACTGATACAGTAGTACCCCTTGTCATAGAATCTTAGACAAAAGGAAGTGCTTGGTTAATAGTTCACGCCTCGAGGTCCATTTCTCCTGTGTAAGTAGATGTCTTTCGGTTCCCAAAATCTTTGGGCCATTTGTAATATTCTATTAAATATATAGGATTCACTTTCAAGAAAAGAAAAGGAAAGAAAGAAAGAAAAAAGGAGTAGAAATCTGAAAAACACATGAAAAGAAAATTCATACACAAGCATCGTCAAAAGAAAAGATATAAAACATTATTTTAAGACAGGACAGCCTTGCTAACTACTTGAGTTTTGTTTAGAATGATAGTGCTTGTAGAGGTTGCATGTCCAGCCTGCATTTTGTATAAAATCTCTGTACATATGGTTTAATTTATAGGAACATAAATCTTTTTTTTCAGGGAAAAAAGTACGATGGTTTATTTTAGGAAAAGATGAACACTATTTTATCATCAGTAGTGAATTTTGTATCATAAATATGTATCTTGTTAATAAAATATCATGAAAGTGAGTAAGTTCCAATTGTTCTATATTATGTTGTTTATGCGTTTTCAATCTAGCGTCACAAATGTTGAATTCCAGTAAAATATATCTTAATGATAGTGTTGGATGGAAAAGGATGGCCTCCAGGGGCATCATAGAGTGGTATCAAATCCCAGCTTATCACACTGGGATTTTAAAGGAAAAAATGTGACTTATGAATAACTACACGGTTCCATCAACATCGCATCTATACAATAGAAGTCTCAGTGAAGATGGGTTATTATGTCATTTGCATGGACATGGTGATGAATCACCCCTATTCTCTAGAGAAGAGGGATATCTTGATTCAATTTGTCTCTATATTTTCATAATGGATAATGCATCGTTTGATGTCCCTGTGTTTGGAACAACATCTACTCTTTAACTAAAGAAACCCATCGAGAAAAAATTTGATTACTCTTAGATGGATTAAGACAAACAATATTTCTTGGTGTCAAGTATGGGAGGATGTGGAACTATTTTTCTGAATGAATTGTACTGGAATGAAATTTATCACTATTCTTTTGTATTCCTACACCAAGATGTGGTGACCATGTATGTGAAATGTTCTAGCATTTAACATGCAAGGGAAGGGTGCAACAAAATGTTTCAGCCAAGTGTGATGGTTTATGGACAACAACAAATTTTGGACATTCACAACATGGATGAATTGAGGGGGCATTGAAACTATATGGTACAGTGTTCTAAATCCTATTTGTTGTGATTATAAAATTTGTTCGTATGTGCAAGCTAATGATTTTCACATAATTTTCCTTTCAAGACAAGTTGGATGGACATTAGGCCCTTTCTGTTAGATTTTTAACATTTAATCTAGCATTATCTTAGGATCTTTAACTGAGAGAATAACAAGCACAACAATTAAACACATAAAACAATAGACACAAATATTTTCCTCGGGGAAACTATAAAGGATAAAACCCCGCAACTTCCTTAGAGATAGAATCAACACCAAAAGTAAAACCCAAAAATAATAAGATGATATCCCAACAGCAGTAGTCTCTCTCTCTCTTGTCCCAATAACTTATTCTCTCTCAATTATGTCCTACAACTGAATGTGAGTGAATGTGTGATAAATAGAGAGGCTCACTCTCTATTTATACTAATTCTCAACTTGACAATAACTCACTAGGGCCGAATTCTCTAGGAGAGTCTAATAACCTTAGGACCTCGAAACTGTGCGGACTTTAACCCTTGATCAATAAGGAGGGTTACCCTCTATGACTTTACATGACTCGTTTACATTATTGAATCTATCGATAGGAACATCAGGGCATGACATGACTCAATTACATTATAGATACTTCCTAGAATAAACATCGGGGTACAATACATAAAATATACAAATGAATACATTTCAAAGTTACAAATACATCAACACTCCCTCTTAACTAGGAACTTTATTCTCTCGACATAGTTTATTAGCACGAGTCTTCTTCTCTGTATCATCTGGATCATCATCAAGTTATATTCATCTTCAAGTCATATTCATCTTCAAGTCATCTTCATCTTTAAGTCATCTTCATCTTCAAGTCATCTTCATTACTAGATCTGGATCATCACTGGATTTGGATCATCACTAGATCTGGAACATCACTGCATCTAGATCATATCTAGATCTAGATCATCTCTACTGGATCATCATCACAGGTGCTATATCTTGATTCTTCTTGTCATAAGAAGTTCTACAGAGCCAGCCCTTTTTCATGCTGGTTGTAGGCCTAGCCTCCATGTAGGTCTTCTTAAACGCTTATATCTGACCCTAAGTTAGAATGGATCACTCAGCACTTACATCTGACCACGAGAGGAACACATCCAACACCATCTTAGAAAGGCATGCCCAGCACTCACATCTGACTATGGGAGGAACACATCCACAACCATGTCAAAAAGGCCCAACACTCACATCCACTGCCATGATAGGACACACCATCTATCATTTAAGGAAAGGCTCAGCACTTACATCTACTGGCATAACAGGACACACCATCTACTATCTAGAGAAAGGCACAACACTTATATCCTTTGGAATATCAGGACACACCATATACTATCCAATGAAGGGCTCAGCACTTATATCTACTGGCATGGTAAGACACGCCATCTACCATCCTACGAAAGGATATACACTTACATTCATTGGCATGATAGGACACACCATCCATCATGTAGGGAAAGGCTTTGCAGTTACATCCATTGGCATGATAGGACACACAATTTATCTACCACGGAAAGGATCTGCACTTACATCTGATCATGTGGGATCCAATCCCATAGTCATATTAGAATGGATCTACACTTACATATGATCACGTGGGATCCAATCCCACAGTCATATCAAAATGTCCCTGCACTTACATCTGATCATGTGGGAGCCAATCCCAAGTCATATCAAAATGGCTCTCAGCTCTAGGCTAAGTATTCCTGGTAATTGACTAGGTGCCTCCATTCTCCCATAGAATGGCCTTCAGAACTTATATCTAATCATGTGGGAACACATCCATCAATCACATCAGAATGGCTCTGTAGTGATCATGTGGTAACACAACCCACAATCATATCAGAGCATCTTTGCACTTACATCTGACCATGGAAGGAAACAATCCTCTCACCATGTCAGAAGGGATCACTAACTCATCACTTCCCCTTGGAAGGAACCTTGATCTAGAGAACACCAAGCTTCTCCCTAAAGTACTCAAACTTCACTTTGGCTAATGGCTTGGTTAACACATCAGCTATCTTCTCGTCCATCGAAACATACTGGAGCTTCACTGCTCCTCTCTGCACTCTATCCTTGATATAGTGATATTTGATCTCGATATGCTTTGACTTGTCATGGAACACCACGTTCTCAGACAACTTCACACAACTCTGGTTGTCACAATATATACAAGTAGCATCCAACTGGAGATCAAACAAATCAGATAGTATCTTTCTAAGCCACAATGCCTCATAGCTAGCCGAACAAGCTGTGACATACTTTTCTTCGGCTGTACTCAGTGCCACACAGGATTGCTTCCTGCTAAACCAAGAGATCAGACCTAATCCCATGCTAAAGCATCACCCTCAAGTGCTCTTCCTATCGATGGCATTGCCTGCCCAAACTGAATCAACATAACCTTCGAAGTTAATCTTCTAATTCACCTCATACTTGAGCCCATAATCAACTGTACCCTTTAGGTACCTTAGCATATGCTTTGTATAAATCAAGTGAACATGTCTAGGATCTGTTAGGAACTGGATCAATGTGTTCACAGCAAAGCAAATATCTGGTCTTGTATTCATCAGGTACATCAAGGACCCAATCATCTGACGATACATCGCAACATCAACCCCTTTTGATGAAGCATCACTCAATAGCTTTAGGTTCGATGCCATAGGTGTGGTCATGGCCTTGCAATCCATCATCCCGAATCTCTTCAGGATATCTACCGCATACTTTTCTTGTCCCAGGGAAATTCCATTTGCATTCTTCCACACCCCCATGCCTAAAAAATAGAGCATCATACCCAAGTCCTTCATTTCGAACTCAGTAACAAGCTTCCTCTTTGTATTAGCAATCAACCCATCCATACCTGTTACAAATAGATCATCTACATAAAATAGGAGTATCACTAGATTTCCATATTCAACCTTGTAGTAAAGGTTGGAATCTGCTTTACTCTTGGTAAAGCACAAACTGGATAGAAAGCCATCAATTCTGTTGTACCATGTCCTGTGTGCCTATTTCAAACCATACAGGGATTTCTTCAATCTACACACATGAGACTCCCTGTCATGTGTCTCAAAACCAAGTGGCTGCTCCACATACACTTCCACTTCTACTACACCATTCAAGAAAGAAGTCTTGACATCCATCTGGTGTATCCTCCATTTCATCACTGCAACCAGAGAAAGTACTGATATGATGGAAGTGTATCTAGCTACAGGTGCAAAGTTTCTTCATAATCTATTCCTTCTTTCTAGGAGAAACCACGAGGGACGAATCTTGCTTTATATTGCTCTATGCTTCCATCTGCAGCATGCTTGATCTTGTAGATCCATTTGGAAGTTACAATGGACTTCCCTTTTGGTCTTGGGACAACATCCCAAACATCATTCTTCATGATCAACTGCTACTCTTTGATCATGGCCTCCTTCCATTCTTTCCTTTTTGTTTCTTCTTCATTGTTGGAAGGTTCTTTATCAATAATGTCACATATCAAGGCTACATAACTGGAGCAAGACCTAGTTCTCTTTGTTCCTCTGTGTTTTTCTTCTAAAGATCCATATCTTTCTGCACCTTGGATAATTTCATGTACCAAAGCAGGTTTCCTCTTATGATGATTCTTCTCCTGAGATGGATCTACAAGTTCTTGAGGTTCTTCTAATTCTCGATCTTTTTCTTGAATTTCTTCATTCATGGTTGTATCATGAATTCTGGGTGCTCTTATTTCTTCAGGTTCTTCAGCTGGTCTCTTCTTGGTTTTGATGTAGGTTGAATCTTCATTAAATGTTACATCTTTGCTAATGTCATTCTTCTTCAACCCTGGGAAGTATATTCTGTAAGCCTTCGATCTTTAGAAGTATGCCACAAATATACCCTTCTTTCCTAAAGGATCTAACTTCATCCTCTTTTCTTTTGGAATGTGTATGTATATAGGGCAGCCGAATATTCTAAGATGGCTGACTTCTTGTTTCTTCCCAGAGAATACTTCTTCAGGTGTCTTGTTCTTGAGTACTCTGTGTAAAATCAGATGTTATACATGTGATGAAAGATGACACTTTGCTAGAGACTGTCCTAGAAACAAAAATAGTTCTCACAAGAAGAATGGAAATAAGAGAAGACATCATGCTCATGCTGCAGAGGATGATGAAACTTCCACAAAGAGAATCAGACAAGAAAGTGATGATTCTTCAAGTGATGAAGAATATGTTTTGATTTCTACTCTCATGGGAACTATCGCACATGGAAGCAATTATTGGCTTATAGATAGTGGTGCTTCCAAAGATATGACGGGATTCAAAGAATCCTTTGTGAAACTATATGAACATGAGTCAGCTCACAAGGTGAAACTTGGGGATGACTACCAGTATCCAATAAAAGGTAATGGTGAGTCCTCCTATGGGCTAGACTCTAGAAAGTATATGAAGATGAAGGATGTATTGTTTATACCAGGACTAAAGAAGAACCTTGTCTCCATATTTGCATTGGATACAAAAGGCATGAGGGGTTCATTTGTATATGGCCAAGTTCTTATGTATCCAAAGGGAAAGACCATCGATGATGTAGTAGTAATTGGGGAACAAGAAGGAGGTCTATGAAAATTGAAGGGCCATCTAGAACAAGCCTTGGTCCATGACTCAGTAGAGACAAATCAACTTTGACATAGAAGGCTTGCACATGTGCACTACAGAGCACTACCACTTGCAAGAAAAGTTGTTTAAGGTCTTACATAAATACAGAAAACACATGACGGTGTCTGCAAAGGATGCACGAAAGGAAAGAACACAAAGAAGACATTTCCAAGTAGCGAGAGCAAGGCAAAAGGAATCTTGGAAATCATTCACTTTGATGTATGCGGTTCGATGTCATCCAGTTCATTAAGTGAGTATGTATACTATGTTTCTTTTATTGATGATTTTTCTAGGAAGACATAGATATACTTCATGAAGAACAAATATGAAGTATTCAGCAAGTTCAAGGAATTCAAAGCCTTGATTGAGAACTACATAGAAAACAAGATCAAGACCTTTCGATCAGATAATGGCGGAGAATTCACATCAAATGAATTCAAAGAGTGATGCAAATATTCAGGGATTAAGTGGGAGTTATCCACTCCATATAATACACAACAGAATAGGATTGAAGAAAGGAAGAATAGAACAATCATGGAAGTTTCACGGGCCATGCTTCATGATCAAGATCTTCCCATGCATCTATGGGTAGAAGCTTCCAGAACAATGGTGTATGTATAGAACCATACTCCACATAGAGTACTCGAGAACAAGACACCTGAAGAAGTCTTTTCCAGCAAGAAACCAGAAGTCAGCCATCTTAGAGTATTTGGTTGTCTTGTGTACATACACATTCCAAATGAAAAGAGGAAAAATTTAGATCCTTCTGTAAAGAAGGGTATATTTGTGGCATATAGTGAAAACTTGAAATCTTATAGAATATACTTCTTAGGATTCAAGAATATCGACATAAGCAGAGATGTAGCATTCGACGAAGATTCAGCTTACAAGAAATCCAGAAAGAAACCAGTTGAAGTCTCCAAAGAAACAGAAGTACCCAGAATTCAAGATACAACTATGAATGATGCGAATCAGGATAAAGATCAAGAAATAGAAGAACCCTAGGAACCTATAGATCCACCCCAAGAGAAGAATCCTCACAAGAGGAAACCTGCATGGGTGCGAGAAGCTATCCAAGGTGCATAAAAATATGGGGCTCTAGAATAAACACACATAGAAAGAAAGATAACTAGGTCTTGGTATAGAGTACTCAAGAACAAGACACCTGAAGAAGTATTCTCTAGGAAGAAACCAAAAGTCATCCATCTCAAAATATTCGGCTGCCCTGTATACATACACATTCCGAAATAAAAGAGGACGAAGTTAGATCCTTTAGGAAAGAAGGGTATATTTGTGGGATACTCTAAAAGATCAAAGGCTTACAGAATATACCTCCCAAGGTTCAAGAAGATTGACATTAGCAGAGATGTAGCATTTAACGAAGATTCATCCTACATCAAATCCAGGAAGAGATTGGCTAAAGAACCTGAAGAAACAAGAGCACCCAAAATTCATGATACAACCATGAACGAAGAAATTCAAGAAGAAGATTGAGAATTATAAGAACCTCAAGAACTTATAGATCCACCTTAGGAGAAGAATCCTCAGAAGAGGAAACCTGCTTGGGTACGTGAAATTATCCAAGGTGCAGAAAGATATGGATTTTTCAAAGAAACACATAGAGGAAGAAATAGAACTAGGTCCTACTCCAGTTATGTAGCCTTTCTATGTGACATTAATGATAAAGAACCTTCCAAATATGAAGAAGCGACCAAAAGGAAAGAATGGAAGGAGGCCATGATCGAAGAGTATCAATCGATAATGAAGAATGATGTTTGGGATGTTGTCCCAAGACTAGAAGGGAAGTCCATTGTAACTTCCAAATGGATCTACAAGATCAATCATGTTACAGATGGAAGCATAGAGAAATATAAAGCAACATTCATGGATCCTTGTTTCTCCCAGAAATAAGGAATAGACTATGAAGAAACTTTTTCACTTGTAGCTAGATACACTTCCATCAGATCAGTACTTGCTTTGGTTGCAGTGATGAAATGGAAGATACACCAGATGAATGTCAAAACTACTTTCTTGAATGGTGTAGTAGAAGAGGAAGTGTATGTGGAGCAGCCACTTGGTTTTGAGACACATGATAGGGAGTCTCATGTGTGTAGATTGAAGAAAGATTTGTATGGTTTGAAACAGGCACCCAGGACATGGTACAACAGAATTGATAGCTTTCTATCCAGTTTGGGCTTTGCCAAGAGTAAAGTAGATTCCAACCTTTACTACAAGGTTGAATATGGAAATCCAGTGATACTCCTACTGTATGTGGATGATCTGTTTGTAACAGGTATGGATGGGTTGATTGTTGATACAAAGAGGAAACTTGTTGCTGAGTTTGAAATGAAAGACTTGGGTATCATGCCCTATTTCTTAAGCATGGAGGTGTGGCAGAATATAGATGGAATCTTCCTTGTACAAGGGAAGTATGCAGTAGAGATTCTGAAGAGATTCGGGATGATGGACTGCAAGGCCATAACCACACCTATGGCATCGAACTTGGAGCTATTGAGTGATGCTTCATTAGAAGCGGTTGATGCTATGATGTATCGTTAGATGATTGAGTGCTTGATGTAGCTGATGAACACGCGACCAGATATTTGCTTTGCTATGAACACCTTGAGCTAGTTTCTGACATATCTGATACATGCTCAATTGATTGCTGCAAAGCATATTTTGTGGCACCTAAAGGGTACAGTTGATTATGGTCTCAAGTATGAGGCAAAATAGAAGATTAACCTGGAGGGTTATGTTGATTTAGATTGGGCAGGTAGTGCCATTAATAGGAAGAGAACTTCAGGATGTTGCTTTAGTATGGAATCATGTGTGATCTCTTGGTTTAGCAAGAAGCAGGTGTGTGTGGAATTGAGTACAGTTGAAGTAGAATATGCCGCAGCTTGTTTCGCCAGTTGCAAGGCAGTGTTCCTGAGAAAGCTACTGTCTGATTTATTTGATCTCCAATTGGATGCTACTTGTATATATTGTGACAACAAGAGTTGTGTGAAGTTGTCAGAGAACCCAATGTTCCATGACAAGTCAAAGCATATTGAGATCAAGTATCACTATATCAGGGATATGGTGCAGAGAGGAGCAGTGAAGCTCCAGTATGTTGCGACGGATGAAAATATAGATGATGTGTTGACGAAGCCATTGGCTAGAGTGAAGTTTGAGTACTTAAGGGAGAATCTTGGTTTTCTCCATATAGAGGTTCCATCCAAGGGGAAATCATGAGACCTAGAGCCATTTTGACATGGTGAGAGGATTAGGTTCCTTCCATGGTCAGATGTAAGGGCTGAGACATTTTATCATGGTGAGAGGATTTGGTTCCTTCCATGTCAGATGTGACTGCTGAGCCATTCTGATGTGACAGTAGGATTGGTTCCTACATGATCAGATATAAGTACGAAATTCCATTCTTGGAATGGAGGCACCTGGTCAGTTACGAGGAATACTCAACTTGGGACTGAGGGCCATTCTGATATGACTATGGGATGTAGTCTTACATGATCATATGTGACTGCATGACCGTTCTAATGTGATTGAGGGATGTGTTTCCACTTGATTAGATATAAGGGTTGATTCCATTCTCTAGGAGAATGGAGGCACCTGGTCAGTTACTAGGAATCCTCAGTCTATGACTAAGAGCCCTTTCGATGCAATGTTTTCGAACATGGTCGAATGTAAGTGCAAAGCCTTTCTAACAAGATGAGGTCAGATGTAAGCGCAGAGCCTTTTTGACAAGATGAGGTCTGATATGAGTGCTGGGCCTTTCTGACAAGATGAGGTCAGATGTGAGTGTTGGGCATGCCTTTTTGACAAGATGAGGTTAGATGTAAGATTTGGGTGGGCCATTTTGACTTAGGGTCAGATATAAGTGCTGAACACCTACATGAAGGGTAGGCCTACAACCAGCATGAAAAAGGGTTGGCTCTGTAGAAATTCCTGTGATGAGAAGAATCGAGAGATAGCACCATTGTGAGATAGCATCGATGATGATGATCCAAACTTGATGATTATCTAGATCAAGTGATGATCCAGATGTGATGATGATACAGACTTGATGATGATCTAGATCAAGTGACGATCCAAATGTGATGATGGTCCAGAATTGATGATGTTCTAGCAGTGATGATCTGTATTTGATGATGATACAGTGATGATGATCCAGCAGTCGTGATGATCCAGATCCCCTGATGAAGACGATGATGAATTGAAGATGAAGATGACTTGAAGAAGAAGAAAACTTGAAGACAAAGAAGACTTGAAGATGAAGAAGACTTGAAGATGAATACAACTTGAATATGAAGATGACGAGATGATCCACTCAATATAGAGAAGAAGACCAGTGCTGAAAATTGTGTCAAAAGAATATCTTCCTAGTTAAGAGGGAGTGTTGATGTATTTGTAACTTTGGAATGTATTCACTTGTATATCTTATGTCTTATACCCCGATGTTTATTCCGAGAAGTTTCTGAAATGTATTTGAGTCATGTCATGCCCCGATGTTCCTGTCGGGAGGTTCTATAATGTAAACAAGTCATGCCAAGTCATTGTGGGTAACCCTCTTATTGTTCAAGGGTTAAAGTCCTCGCAGTTCTAGGGCACTAGGGTTATTAGACACTCTTAGAGAATTCAACCCAAGTGAGTCCTTGTTAAGTCAGGAATTAGTATAAATAGAGAGTGAGCCTCTCTATTTATTACACACTCGCTCACACTCAGTTGTAGCACATAGCCGAGAAAGAAGAAGTTGCTGGGGATAGAGAGAAAGACGCTACTATTGTCAGGATATCATCTTACTATTTTTGGGGCTTTTCTATTTGGTGTTGATTCTATATTTGAGGAAGTTATGGGGTTTTCTCCTTTATGATTTCCATGAGGAAAATATTTTTGTTCATTGTCTTATGTGTTTGATTGTTGTGCTTGTTATTATCTCAGTTAAGATCCTAAGTTAATGCTAGCTTAAATGATAAAAACCTAACAGCCAGTAACATATCATTTCAAGTAACCCTAAAAAATCCATGGATAAGCTAGGTATCCCTAAAACAGGTCACAGTTTAGTCCTCCTGATCACGGTCTAGCTGGGCACCATCAAATAGGTCTAGGAAGCCTTAAATTTGTCCCATGTTCCCATTAGAGGTTGGTTTGTGCTTACAAAGTACTAGGTGTGCATCTAGCTCTAGGTGAGGGCATAATCATCAATGTGTAACTTTACTAACATATGTTTCTCAACATCTATGCATTTACACTAGGTCTTGAAGTGGTCTTCCATATTGTGAATCTAGGAGTCTAGATTGTCCCTATTTTTAACTCTGTCAAATTTGGGGATGGAATTATTTTTGTTAAACTTGAAGGACCAATGAAAAATTGGGATTCCTATAGGTGTATTAGGTTTTTGAATATGAACATGGTGTTGCAATGTCTAATGTTGTGGTGGCAAGAAACAAGAACATAGTGAACATATTTTGAATCATGTTGGCATGTAATTCAACATGTTACTACAACTATCTATCAAGTTACTCTAACAAGGATTGGTTGTAATGAAGTTTTTTCTCTTTCCTTTACTCTATCTAACATTGAGTGAGGATGGATTTTGAGATTCATTGAAGTGTATAGAAGAACTTCAAGGATCCATGGCATACAAAAAGACACTTTGTGCCATTTTGAGATAAAAAGTCCCAAAATGTCATAACAAATGTGAAAAAAACTAAATGAGATAATATAGTTTATTATTGTCCAACCAATAAAAACAAAGCTATCTCAATGGGACTAAAAGAGTACAATAAATATAGGTATAGTGCGAGAGTGCAAAAGAAATTCATAACATGATATTCAAAGAAGGAACACATAAAGAACTAAGTGTTTAGTTAAAAGTTAAATGGTTGAATAAGAGAATATATAAGGTTTAGTGCAAGTGAAAGAAAGATCCTAGAAACTAGTGAGTGTCAATGATTAAAAAGGAAATGTCAACACATGGTGTAGCTAGAGCTAGTTGTTGAGGATAGGTAAGGAGGCCTCCATGCATGCTCCTTATCATATTCATCAATATGTATGAAAGGGCCAGTGAATTAGTGAATGATATCCTTATTGGAATTGGAAATCCTATCCATGGGTGGATGGTGGGGTCGATATATGCTCCTTGTCATAGTTAGTAATCACTATGAAAATGCTAAGGCACTAGCAGATGATATCCTCCTTGTAGTGGTAAGGGCTAACTAAGAGGACATTTCTACAAGATCCTAGGGGGATCGCAAGAGTGAGGAATCCCAATTATATTACCATTCAAGATTGTAGGAAAGAAACTCCATATGGAATAACAGTCATGAAAAACATAACAAATTGCAATCATGAATTGGAAATAGGAAAGAAAACTACAATTGCAGGAAATTACAAACAGATTGGGGAAATGGAGGAATTTTGAGAGATAACTTTGAGCAATAAAGAGATACATGTGTGTCAATGGTATGCAAAAAATAAATAAGTGTTTTGAAACACTTGTAAGTCACCCAAACCAGTTGGAGTTGAGATTTCACAGGGTGTTTTGGGAAAGGAGACCAAAATTCCAAAACTCTAAAATGAACATAATAACAACAATGTGAAAAAACTCACATACAATAAAGGAAAATGAAGGGAAATTATGCAAACATAAGAGGATAATGTTTTTTGACCAATTACTCTATTATGACAATTATCAAATACATATTAAGTGAGTGGTAATCTTTGACCAAATCACGTATGAAATATTTACAATGTAGGTAGAGTACAACAAAAATAAAATACAAATATAATACATATTTAGACTAAGTTTACTAGGAACCAGGAATTAAGTCTCATTCCAGTAAGCACACCTCAAATTCAATGCATTCAAAGGGTAGCATCCCTGCAGGGTTCTATGGTCTTTTCCCCCACAAAGGTATAAGCCAACACCATAAGACCACATCATCCAATCATTTATGTTCCCAATAGCTTAAATAACATGGATTTAGGTTGTTACTAGGTGACAACATGAAGTTTTATATAGTATTTTTCTTGCATTATTTTTGTCAATTGATTAACTTCCACAATAGGGTACTATAACATAAAATATTGGAAAATGTAAATACCACCTTATTTTAATCTATATACTATATTTCAATATTGTTTAGTTAAGAGGGTATGATTGAGAAATCAATACATTTTCCAGCCATGTTGATGGATTTGTGGAATTATCCTTCAAGAATTGACATTACAAGGAGCTATTGCATATATTTGATCTTATGTGGCCTTCCATCTACTTGGAAGGTCAAATAAGATGTGGTTATAAGGAGCTATTGCATATAATAGGTAGTTACAAGGACCTATTCAATATTTTTGACCTTATTTGACCTTCCATCTCTTTGGCATGTCAAATAAGAGGTAGTTACAAGGAGCTATTGCATATAAGATGTAGTTACAAGGACCTATTGACACTAATTTAGGAATATATTTCGCTTATTCTCTTTCACTTACAAGGATCTATTGGATTTTCTAATATTATGACATGAACCATGACATAATTTTCTCATGAAATGAAATTAATTCACCTTCGAACACCATATCATCATCCACTTTTGAATTGGGATCACCTTTACTCTTTTTTTAATCCAAATCTCAAAGCATATTCCATCACTTTATGTCCACTTTTTTATATCCAATTCTCAAAGCATATTCCATGATGATTCCAAACTATGTATCACATAGTTTAACATCACATACGCTCTAAATTTTGATGATTATTTATTATACAAAATGGGGGCATTGAAAATTTATTTTTGGCCAGTTTTTCCAATTTTGAACATGCAAGATAATTAAAGGAAAAATCCCTTACTAATCAACATATGAATTTTAAAGCCTGGGGGAGAACTACTAACTATGTATGATGATAGTGGAAAATGCATGCATTAATGCCTTGTAATTTATCTAATATGAATTATGCATACCCAACAAGGTCCTATCTGAATGTTTTTCCCATGGTGCAGGTAGTTACAAACAGGTATATGTCATATATTTCTTCCTCGAGCGAGGTAAGTTCAGTAAGACTAGATGAAAGTGAGACATCCAGCAAGTCTACAAGGGTTATATAAACTAGATGTCAAAATATCAGAAGAAAATTCCATAAACACATGGATTTTTTCTCACTGAAGGGGGGTCATGTTTCTATGATGATGAGACAATAGGCGACATCGAGGTGCCCCTGAGGTACAAAAAAGTAGTGAAACAATGGTTACCAAAGGATATTAGTCAACTAAACACATATTTTTGGGTGAATGAGAGGATATATCAAATTGCACCATCATCATTACATGGTTAGGGGTTGTTTTGCATGGATGGAATAAAGGTCAGCCACGACAAATGTACAGAATTGTTGGAGTATGATAGACCTGTTACAACTACAAAGATTGGATGTGCCTAGTCCAATATATAATAAGTATGAGAAGATATGGATTGCCAAAAAATTATTTATAGCTTAAATACAAAGATCAAAATAAAGGAGCAACATTGTATATTGACAGAAGGCCAAAATCCATAGGGAATATTGCGGGGTTTATAAATAGTACACAACCAGGGTCTAGAATTAAGAAACCCAACTGCATATTTGAGGGGTGTGAAGGAAACTGTGTTTTTGTATGTGCCATTAAATCAATAGCTGTAGGGGAAGAGTTTCTCTTTAATTACAATTTGAATCGAGTAGATACAAACACGGTTACTATGGGAGTGGTACATCCAACAATTTATCCAACCTTTTATTAATTAATTTAACCTCTTAAGGATTTTTCTTTAGTCTATTGTTATAATTTTGTTTAAATTTTCTATATTTACTTTGCAGGGTAGTGATAGAGGCATCTCCCTAGCAACTAGTCAAAGGAGTACAACTTCCTCGAGGAAATAAGTATACATATTTGTAATAGTACACATATAATTTGAAAAAAAAATTGCTTTGTTTTTTCATGAGTATATTCGTTTGGTTTATATAATGTTATTTGTATATTTTTTGCATAGCATTGATCAGGGAAACCACCCAACTATTTATCAGACTAGAACAGACTTGGGAAAATAGGTATACCTGATTGTAATTGTACAGTTTAAACACATCAAAATGTTTTCTTATTATGTTGTTTCTATGAGTATTTTGGTTTCATTTGGATAATTTTTTCTATATTTTTGGAGGGTGATGTAAGGGGCACCTCCCTACAAGTCGATGATATTGAATTTGCCTCGACGAAGCATGTATAAATCGATGCAATTATACAAATTTAATATGAACACAAAAAAAAATTTGTTGTGTTTTTTCATGAGTATATTCGATTAATTTAGATAATGTTATCTATATACTTGTTGCAGAGTGTTGATCGAGGAAACAACCCAGTTGTTGATCAGATGATAGCAGCCTCGGGGAAACATGTATACCTGATTGTAATTGTACAATTTAAATATGTCAAAATGTTTTCTTATTATGTTGTTACCATGAGTATTTTGGTTTCATTTAGATAATTTTTTCTATGTTTTTTATGCAGGGTGATTTAAGGGTAACCTCCCTATTAGTAGATCAGGGAAGTTCCACTATAACCATTGATTTGATGAGTAGATGATCCTAAAGGAAGCAGGTATAATTCATTGGAATTGTACAAATATAATATGGAGCATAATGTTATTTTATTATTATTATTTTTTGTGTGTATATTGGTTTCATTATGATAATATTTTCTACTTCTTTTTTGCAGGGGGGTGATTGGGGAAAGTCACATGTTGTGGATCATGTGACACTAGAATTGAGACATCAAGTAAACCTAATTGTAATTTTATGAATCTATCATGATCGATATGTTTTGTAAATATTCTTTTTTCCTCAATCTATTTCTTTCACATCATTAATGTTTTATATATTTTTGTTGCAGACCACTGATTTGGCGTATGAACCAATGTCAGAGAAATCAATATCTTTATATGTGTATCAGTTGATGAGCGACACTAGAATTATTTATTCTCTAGACCTAATTAATATGATAGAGAAGGACTTGAGAAAAAATAATGAGGATATCCTTCATCTGTTATTCATTCAGCCGCAGAAAATGAGATTAAATCCAAGGTTGATGTTTTGGTAAAGAGATCGCATGCCTTGCAAGTAGGTTGTGGAATATTGAATTATAATATAAATTCATTTAGTACTTTATATTTTTTACTTGTATATGATGGTGAAATTATAAAATATGGTTTGTATTTACATGATTTTTTATGACCACACACTAGTGGTCAAGGCGATGTTGGCCCCATTGATGGTCATGGAGAGTCGTCACATGAGAAATTGAATCCACATACATCTCATGTTCCACTGTTGTCGACTTAATAGTAAGAAACGCGTTGTACGACACCCCATAGGATAGCTTTGAGTGCACCAAATAGTGACCAGAACACACCATAACAGGCAGAAGAAGGGGTCGATGTAGAGCTTGCTAGTATTGATATTGTTCAAACAACCTTTCATGGATCTTCCTATGGTACTATTATGGGTACAATATAGATAACATTATTGGTGGACAAAGAACTCGTTCCAATAAAGATAGAGAAGATCCCAGATAATTATTATGCATTGTTCAAGTTATTGTTTATAATTTGATTGTAATATACCGATAAAAAAATTCTTTCAACTAATGACGACATGATCATTTTGCAGGAAGTGATATTTTTTATAAACATATAAATGAGTTGTTCTTGGATATATTTGGTCTCAGCATCCGCACAAGGTGGGATAAGCAAATTAAAAATTTAAAAGTTGGGCTCAATAATCGGTTGGTTTCTTTGTTCAACAACGAGACCTTTAATAGAGTCATGGTCCTAAAGAATTCTGGACAACATATGAAGATTTTTCGGGACCAATATAAGGTTCACCTAGAAAGGAACCCTAGGTATGAGCACCCCCCTATGATTCCAACTAGATAATGGAAATCTCTAGTGGAATATAGAAAGGAGAGGGGTTTGAGAAAACAAGGAAAGCTAGCACCAGGCACAAGGAGGTATGCAATACTTTCCAAAATGTAGTTCTAAACCTTATTATTATTAATTTATATGTCAAATTTGGAACATATGACGCATTTCAACACTTTCATAGGTTGTATGACACATCAAAGGCCACAAAGGAAAGACAAGAACAAATTGGTTAGCACAAGCTTGGGTCTCGTGGTTATTCAAATTTGGCGACACAAATTGCAAGTATTGAAAAACCAATACTGTATCCAAATAATAAATTGCAATTTATTTTTCATTTTATTGCACCTCAAAATGTATATTCATGGTGTTATGAAAATATTCATGCCGACCTATTCAAAGAAGTTCCCACAGAGGAAGACTCTGAATCTTGGCTTCCAGCACGGCTTTGAAGTTGTTGTTGAAGGCTAAAAATGCTTGTCTGGGAAAACAAAGTCTCCTGGTGATCCATCTTGCACACTCGTATATAAAATCTATATAGTTTAATGAAGATTTATTACTTGTGCAATCTATTTTTTATAAAACATTTCCATGAAATATTGGCTTGGTTTTGAGTAGGAAATAAACAATCCTATCAATGTTGAGTATGGAAAACAACCAATCGAAGATCATGCTTCGAATCCTGGTAATGAATTTATTCATATGCTACAATTTTAAATATTGCATTGAATACGGTAAACATTATTTGTACTTTTCCATGTTCAAAAAGATATCATGTAGAGGGTGACACTGTATATGTTGAGTTTAGAGTACAGGAATATGAAGTACATCATATCGCCACATCAGGTAAAAAAACACTTTTGTAATGGTTTTTTTAAATGAAATGCTTGTCATTATAATACCATAATATATCAATGTAACATTTTTAAATTATTGTGGCAAATCCATACCCCTTGCCGCAAAATCCACGATAGGTTGTTGAACCACCAAGAACTTGACAAGAAGTTTCAGATGATGACTTTCTTCTTGATTTTGTAAAGAGAAAAAAATAGAAATAAGTGACTGAAGAAATATTGTAAAATTATTTTCGATAATCTAATGTCATGCATTTTTTCCCTACTGAATGAATGAATGGTTTAATGAATGTTAGCTTTTATTAAATGAATGGTAAATGTTTCTTTATGATGAATTCTACATGTTTGGACATAATTTTTTTTCAAGTACATGCATTGGGTATGGGGAATTGAGAGTGATGGTATGCAGGGGAGGGGACATAAAAGGATCCACTTTCACATGGTTGGTCATGTTCAGTAGAGAATATTAAATTATTCTTGAAACAAAGAGGAGCTCAATGAATGGCTACGATGGTGCCTTTCTACAACCCACTCGTGTGTCATCTAATTTTTGACAATTTCCTGGGTACATTCCTGGATAATTCATTAAGTGAAGAGCTTGCTATACTTATTGAAACATGTACAATGCTAGAATGTAATATTTGCATTTCTTGTTTATAATGGAACTAGGATGAACACAATTTATTACATCTGTTAGATTTCATCTAATTTTTTCTACAAGCTAAGGAAATAAACGAATTGCTTACGTTTTTTAATTCATGTGTTTGTTAGCAAAATAATGTAGCCTTTACAGTTTTGGAATGTATGTTCTATATCTTGTCATCATTTTCATGGTACTAATAATATTTGTAATATGATATAGTTGCGAGGGACCCTGCATAAGGTCTTTCCATCCAAATATAGAATCCGGAGAGGATTCCAACTATAAATATCTAGGTTTAACAAAAGTGCAAGTAAGGGTAAGTTAAGTATGCCACCACTTATTTTAAACATGATGCTAGTTTTTTAGCTTTTCCAATTCTTGTTATTATCTTGATTTCCCATTATTAGTCGTATTTGGTGCAGGATATACAAAACTTCTTCTGCCTAAGATGTAAGCATAAGAAGCATTGGTACAACTTGATAAAATGGTATGTTATTTAAAGTAACACATTGTCTTATGGACATGACTATATTCATGTGAACATATATAATATATATTTGACATGGTGTGTAGCAGGTCCCACATATAGTTTCATCCTTGGGGGTTGTAAATCTTGGCACAAATGGTCATAGAGACTTATTTAACTAGGTCACTATATATATTACAAAAATTAATGACCAACATGATGTTGTTCAAATTTTGAAACCTACATCCCTTATTGTACATGTATGACATATTGTACTAGTTGTCCATAATTTTTTGTAATCATTGTCTTTGGAAAATTTCATTAAAAATGCTATGGATATTAAGACAATTCATACTAGTGATGGTACTATCTATAATTGTTAAATTAGAACACATAATATTTTTCCCTTTAAATACTAGCTTCTAAGACTTTGACAAGGTAAGGAATTATCCATTTCTCACTTGCTTATGACAGTTTGAGAAAAGGTAAAATCAAATGAAAGTAAGCACCAACAATATATACATAAGAAATAAATTCTTACATAGTGATAATTTTAGATAGAGGTCGTTGAAATCAAGTTCCACAAACCTATTTATGTTCAAGATGCATTTTTATTTGCAAGACATAGTGGATCCTATAGATCTCTACACATCTTGCCTCTTGCCCCACAATTGTTATAATGTCCTTGTATATTAATGATAGTGCTAGAGCTCCTGTCAACATGGAACCTTCCTTGGTGGTATGCATGTCTAACTACCCACCATGCTCTCTAGCCACACCAAAGGCTCTACAACAAGCTAGCACCAACACCATGAAGTCCAATTTTGTTATTTCACTAAGAATGCCTCACACAATCTCTATAAGAGAAGATCTCCAAGTATCTTCTAGGGTTTTTTTTTCACATTCCCTAAGATCTACCTCCATCTCACAAAAGGACTCAAACATTAACACTTCAAGTATCCTTTAAGTTTTGCCCTCAAAACCTGGGTTCCTTCCTTGCTTGCATAAATACAAATACAAAGACTCAAGACAAATGCATCTTCAAGATACAGATGATGTAATGAACTTAGAACAAACATTCATATGTGATCAAACAATTCCTCAACTAACATCCACATGAACTCAAGAAATCCCCCAGTCCATAAATTAGATAGAGGAGGCTCCATTAGACCAAACAACTAAAAATATGGAAGAATATGCTCCACATGAATAGCCAATGGAGAAATACAATACTATTATTTAGATGGAATTTTTTATAAAGGATAATGAGAAGCTAATTCTTCATTTGGATTTTCAGAGAGATAATATGAAAGATAAGGTTCATAAATTGGATCAATATTTGTTAGGGAAAGGTCATCTAAAAGGAGCCAATAAGGTACCATGGGAGAAAAATACATAAGAGGTTTTGAAGAACTTGGATAATTTTGAACTAATTTAGAATGAGTTTGAACTTTCCAAGATTTCTATTGTTAAAAAAGGACAAAGGATGAGCTTGAATCCAAGACATAGATATCAAGTGATGTGGATATGTTCTTAAACAACAGGACCAAAGGAAAATTAGTAGAATTTGGTTTCACCAATTGGACATATTGATTCAACCATTCTATCCAATTGATAAGAAAAATAGATCTAATGAATAGGGATTAAAAAAGGATAAACAATTTGGTATCAGAAATTGCATTTTTTAAAAGGTTATTTAATGTGCAATTTCCAAAGGGTTGTCCACACTCGTGGGATGGAAATGGAGACTTCTACAACAAGGCATCCAGTCCAAAAATGCTAAATCAAAAGAATATTGAAGAAATAAAATTTGAGGATTTAGATGGTCCTTTAAAGGGTATTGTAATCGGTGATCAATTGACTAGGGAGTTTGAATTGTGGACTAGTCTAAAACATATTATTAAGAATCTACCACATATCTTTTATGAAAATTTTTATTTGGTGTAAGACTCTACGAGGAACCATAAATATTCCATTTGTGATGAATGGCATCAAAATTCTAATAATCATAAATTTTCCATACTCCATTAAGTACAACCTACTTCAGCAAGGAAATCATGTGGACAAGCAATATGGAATCCAAGAGGGAAGATATCTTGGGAAATCAACTGGACATAAACCTAACTTGAGATCTATTGAAAATGGATTGACTCAATCAAAATGAAACCAAATTTATATGGAGCAATTAAAGGTGAATGACATTAACAAAATGTAAAAGGGTCATAACAGAGAGGACACATGATAAGCAATTAGAATGAAGAGAAATATAGTAATGAAGTATCCCTACTATATAGTGAAAACTAATAGAAGAAATAAAGGATGGAATATTTTTAAGAGGGTCTCTTAAGTCAATTTTGGGGATCTGACATAGGTATATAGGTATTAAAATTTTTAGATAAAGTTTTGGATGTGTATTAACTCTATATTATGCTTGTAATTTTTTATTTGTAACTTATTAATTCCACACACGTTCTCTATTCATGTAAATTTTCTTGAGATATCAAAAGATCCAAACAACAATCTTTCCATAATGTTTGCAACATTGACATGAATATATGCTAAGTATCATGATTGGGATAGATATTTCATTTTATGACCTCTATCCTACCATTAATGTTCATTTGTTAAATAATAATTTATGGTTATTGTTGCTATCCAAATATATGACTATCCAAGGTTCCATTTTTCTTCAATAATCACAAACTATTTGGATAATGTTAAACTACTAGTTTCTATATAATCTCAGTGCATTTCATTCTACACTAAATTTTTAAGAAATGTATAAATTGAACCTCAAACACTTATTTTGTGTTTCCATTTTCTCAATCCACCCTCATCTACAATTAATTATTGAATATGCATCTTGAAATTCATCTAGAGTGAAATCCCTAACTTATAGTTTATCCATCATCCCCATATCTGCAATTTTTGAGACTTGTCATGCCTTGGAATAGTCCAAATTTAACCTTGGTATGTCTTAGGGGATAATATATGTTTTGAATCAACAACGATTGGAAGCATACCACTAATAATTTTTGCAACTTCATATACTTTATTCTCAACTTCTACTTTAAAAGGCTATGGATTTCCCCACAACAAATTTAATCTCAAGCCTTTTATAACTAGCTTGTTGTACCAATTATTTGTTGTTTTTTTGCCCCCTTCCTTGGTTTATTAAAAAAATGCACATTCACTTTCAAGAAAGTATGATGAGTTGAATTTATCCATATGCATAGAATTTGTCCCAGAGATCATATTCAATAACACTTGAATATACCAATCCAACATACAGAGTTTATTTACTATCATCTTCATGAGGAAAACGCGATGATACCTCACCAAGATGACAACCTAGGACTAAGTGTAATATGCTACTATTCACATACTAGACCTGTAATATGATAATATTAAATACTATGATGAATGAGTTCTTTTTTGGTGTTTTGAATAAATCTATAGTTTCATAAGCTAAAAATTGACATAATAACTTATATGCTAATTCTCCTTACTAATTTTCTTAAATTCTGCAAAAACTACGTAGTCACTCTCACTAGGAAACTCTATTGAATTGGATGGAGTTGACATCATAGGAATATAACTTTCAATGAGGTTAAGGTAATTATATGTTGGGATAACACCCTTATTTTAGTTTCAAATAACTTTTATTACTTTTAACATGTATGGTGGAGGGATTTCTTACTATTTTATTTTTGTTATTGCTAGTGGAAAAGCAATTATGTTTGCAAGAAAATCACATACTAGTAAAATGAGGAAAATAGGTGATCTGCATTTGACACACTACATTCACATGGGAAAAATTCTTGCTGCATTAGTCCCTTCTAATGGCCAAAGGGTATAATGACATAAAATGCACTTCCTTGAAAATGTATTTGTAACTTAGATCCATGTATACTTTTGCAACAAAATTCTCCATCAATCCATAAGCTATTGCTCAAGAAGTTATATAATTCTAGAAAGGAAATCTATATGTGGATATTGACTAGATTCATGATACACATGTTTAATGGCATAGAGAAGATAATGTATTACCATGTTGTGTGGGGTAGTATAGTGAGCACACAAACTTATCTAACAAAGAGAAGTAGACCATAGAACTAGTTTTTTTTTTTAAATTATCGATTGTGGTCGGATATCCGACAAAACATCCCACGATATTCGATGTGTATGCCATACCACTGACAAAAATAATTACTTAAAACATTTTAAACATTAAAAAGTAATCCAAAAATAAATGAAACGTTATGAATCCATTCATCAATGAAAAATTCCTAATGTGCATCTCTTACAAGAATCCTAAGCAATTAAAATATGCCAGTTGTTCATTCTTGACCAATAAAAATATGCCACGTATATCATACAAGGCCTTAAAATCAAGAATCTTGAACCACACTGAAGTGGACTTTGCAAAAGAAAGCATGGTTGCAATCAAGTCCACAAGTCAAATTTGACATTTATATACATTTTGTAACTCAAGGAGTATGATATTTAATTTTATAATACATAAAAAAAATTAAGTAAATTCCATTTCCACTGCTAAAAGAAAAAAATTTGAAAACACAGTTAGGCAGGTTCAACAAATTTCATCTCCACGAGTAAAATAATAGTTTTTTTAATTTTAAATAATGTAAATATTTTTATAAAAAATTCTTCTAAATCTTATTTTAAAATGATTTCAGTAACAAAGTAAACTATTAATTTTAGTGTTAATTATCCAAGATGACAAAAAAACATAATCTCCGAATATACTAAAACCACTTTCAGACCTGTCGATATTAATTTATTTCATAATATATAATTTGTTAAGCATATTCCATTTTTATTGGTAAATTAAGACTTGTTTCTTTTTACAGAAGTTGTCCTGAATAATTTAAAAATCTTGTCTCAGACAAAAAGTCAACCGTTGACTTTACAACCAACCCAATGGAAGACGAGAATCTGGACGTTCTCCATGCCAATCGAATCTCCAACCCAAGGTAGTGATTCTCATACTCTGTGATAGTTAAGCTTTGAGATTGAATATTTGAATTGTTGGGAGGAAATTGATTAACATAATTGTTGGGTCGGTAATAGATGCCTGAGGGTCATATCTGTATTTCTAATATTTTATTACTAGTAGGAATTTCAATTAAAAAAATGAAATGATAATTTGATAGTTCAAAATGAAATGCAAATTTGATAGTTGAAAAAATATTAGATGTTCATTTCATTTTTTATATTATACTTGATTGATTGGTAGTAATTTGTTTATAGGCCTAAATTTGTTAGATATTCTGAATTATGAGGTAAAAGTGTAATTAGGTTTAGTATTATGTTTTTTTGGGGGTATAGACTTCAATTTTGGTGGATATTTGATAGGATATGACCTTTGTTTAGCTACAGTAATTATGGAGAACATGGATACTTGGTATAGTGAGGATATTATAGTTGCTAAAACTATCTTGGAATAGGACCTAAAAATGTTTGAATAGGACCTAATTTTTTTTTTATTAGATTAGAGTTTGTCTTGTTAGAACAAAAGGAAATAGGTTGAAGGTCCAAAACCTAGAGGCATGTGGGAGGAGTAGAAGTTTGTTACTTACTCTGACTTATCTTAGGTGGAACTATGCTAAACAGCCAATGATGGTTGTATTTACTACCATCTTGATAACTTAGTCATAATAGGTTTTGACATCTTCCATTTACCTTCTTCTGCTTGTTGTCCTTAAATATACAGTTAAATACATATATACACATTTCACCATACAATAAATTCAGATTTTTTTGATGAAAATTTAATGTACATACTCACTTAAGGTGCTATACAACCAACTAAAGATGGATGTCTTCACTACCATCTTGACAAGATAGGTTATTGTGGTCTACTACCTACTTCATTATTTATTTATATTTATAAAGTTAAATAAATATATACAACCACACAATACAACTAGTCTTAACACTTAAGAATACACTTTTCTCTCTCTCTTACTATTTTTACAGGTTCTAATGCCATCTAAGCTAGACATAGACGACCTGAGACGAAAGCTCCAAAGTTGGCCTGATTCCAAAACACCAGAATAAAAATAGAAGACGATTTGAACTTTGAATTGAATCTCTCTGCAAATGCAATGGCAAGACGTGTGTATCAATTTTGAATTGAATTTTGAACACCCCTTTTATTTTAAGATAGTGTCATATATAAATGTGGATATATAGATGCATTCCATGAGATACGATGTTAAGATAAATAAACTCCTAAACAATATATTTTTTCCTTATAGTTATTTGTACATCATTTTCAAAAGGTTTATTCCCAAGATATTGAATTTTTTTTAATGATTTCAAGCTTGACCAACTTCTTTTATCATCTCATGATTGAACAAAACCACATAAGGTAGCTAATTACCCAATGTACAGTGATTATCATATTTATGTAGATAGGCATTTAGATATTATTTCATATTTTAGATTGTAACAAAATTAATCAAGTGTAACAAGTGTACAACACACACTCATTTCATGGTGGTGGTATCTTGTTATGGTTAAATGCATAAATAAGTTTTAGTTAAAAAGGATGGTTAAAAAAAACAGTTAACAATTTGCTTTTGTTTTTCATTTCATTTTTTTATTAAATATTATTTGTTTTGTGGTTATATTAACTCTAACAATCTAGTATGAATAATGGATATAAAATTATATATTTTAGCATTTGTTATCTCCACAAAACTAAGTAACTCTAACAATATGGTATGCATAATGGATATAAAATTATATATTTTAGCAATGGATATAACTTACTTGTGGTTGTGCTAGTAATTATGTGTATCTAGGCATTCAAATATTATGAGATTTTGGACTTGCTTGAGAGGATCAAATAGATTAACCCAAGTGTAACAAGTGTATAAAAATGATTGATTTCATGGTCAGCATATATTGTTATGCTTAAATGCATCTTGATTAATATGTATCTTGTTATGCCTAAATGTATCTTGATTAATATTTAATAAGCTTTAGTTAAAGGGTGGTTAAAGAAAAAGGTAACAATTTCTTTTTCTTTTTACATATCATGTTTTGTTTATGAATAATGCATATATAATTATATATTTTAGTCTTTGTTATAAAATTATATATTTAAGCATGCCTTATCTTCACAAAACTAAAAACTCTAACAATATGGTATGTATAATGGATATAAAATTATATATTATTGTGTTTGTTTAAGGGCCAACTATCTTCACAAAACTAAGTGGTTGGTTGTGCATATTGGCATTCACCATATACTCAGACCTAGAAAAGACTAGGGATTATTGCTCATTAAAGAGTGTGGGGAGATTTGGATTAACCATCAAAATTGAATTTTTTTCATGTTATTTTAAAGGTAATTTAAAAAATTTATTCAAACAAATTGTGAGATTTTCAGATTGCTTGTCATTTATAAAGGGCAACAAATTTTATAAAATTTCAAAACAAGAATTACATTTTGAACAACTTAAACTAATTTTATGATTCCTAGTGCTTAAAAATTAATATCGTCTCTATTATTGTTGGATTTTATCTATTCCCAAATATAATATACCCTTCTTCAACATTAAACCCATCATGCAACTCACACCCACATAATCCTACCACCATATTGACATATCCACCATTTCAATTGTCACTTCATAAAAGATTTCTAAATAAGCTTGAAAACCTTACCTTTTTAATCCCCACTTGAATCCATGTGGTATGAAAATTATTGATCATTGTTGGTATGAGAATTAGGATTGCTTCCTGGGTGATTCCATGAAGATGGGGAACACTTTTTGGCCAAATTTGGCGATGAAAACCTGATTTTTTACTCTTGTGCTAGATAGAAGCCCTCAAAACGCATATATGCCATGTGAATTTTAACTTGCAGTAAAAAAACAAATTGTAGAATATTATGTTGGCTTCATAGTGATATTTTTAAAAAAATATTCCGATGTCATTTATTGTGTGAATTTTTGCATTTAATGAACTGTGTGACCTTAAAAATTTGAAGAAGCTAATAAGTGGCTCGTGTCCACGTAGAGTAATTCAATCTTGCATTAATAATTTAAAAAAAATTAATATATGAGCATGATCTACATAAAATGCAGTGTGATGTGCATATTTTTTTGTTAATTTTTTTCGCATTGCACAATTATTTATTATTTTTCGAAAGTGACCACATTCGATTTGAGCATCGTTTTAAACACATATTTGTCCATGTAAAGGAATTTTTTCTATTTTTTCAAAAATTGAAAAACCAAAGATACCCTTTTGAAGAGGACACGTAGATATGTGATGTGTGCATTTTTAAGAATTTTTTGGCTGTGTAATTTTAACTCTGCGGATTTTTCTTTGAGCTGCTTCGAAGTTGCACTGTGGTTTTATAAGTATAAGTTTTAGAAGTAATTAAAAAATAAATTTCATATGAATGCCAAAATGCATGTATGATATCTCAATGGATAGAAGATTCATTGGTGAATTTATCGGTATCAACTCCGCTCAGTTATGTGCCAGGAATGGCAGGGTTTACACCTCTATAAGGCACAGGAAATTTTTCATTTGTTTGAATGTGGGCTAAGTTTGTTTTCTTAAGCCCTCGACTGAGGTATTTAAATACCTCGGTCGAGGTATTAACAAAACCTCGACCGAGGGTTTGTAAATCCCTTGACCGAGGGTTTAAAAAACCCTCGGTCGAGGTTTTGGTAATACCTCGACCGAGTTATTAGCTCGGTTGAGGTCCTAGTCAATCTTGAGAATTATAAAAATGGGTCTTGGAGTATTAGGAGTATTAGATATGATTGATCAAATCGGTCTCGGAGTATTTGTAGAAATGGGTCTTGGAGTATTAGGAGTTATAGATATGTTTGATCAAATCTATCACTCCTATTACTCCTTGACCCACATCTACAGATCTACACATAAAATTTAGAGGAAGCAAAAGTAGTAATGTTTTTACATGTTTCTTCTTCAAGATATGGGTGAATAATGTTTTTTCAATACTTTATTTATAATGGGCATTTATTTATTTGTTTGAAACAATTATAAATAATAAATAATTGTTTGAGATATTTACAAATGAAATATTCACATAATTTTGCATGATTATGTATTTATTTGATAATGTGAAAAATAAAAGGTGGAATTCTACTATTTATAAAATAAATGTTTTATGAATATGTTCTTTATAGTGCAAATCCTTATAGATAAATATTGATTTTTGAATTGCTTGAATAATATAAAAGGTAAACTATTGAATTCAATTATTTAGAAATAATTATTGGTGAATTTGTTGTGTTTATGGTTCAAAGTTTTATCATTTTATTATACTTACCAACTTAATATAGATTATTATTCTTATCCTATATTATATAAGTGGCACCCATAGCTCTACTTTAACACTACATAATATAAATAGTGTTAATGTCACCATTTTTACTCCACATATAAGTGGTGTTAATATCACCACTCTAACACCACACGATATAAATGATATTTGTGATACTAGTATATGGGCATTCTAGTTGTTTTGTCTAATAACACTCATGCACTTGCTTCT
>LPNX010554382.1:0-38562 GCA_001517045.1 Pseudotsuga menziesii | reverse complement strand
CATAAATTTGTGTATTGTAGAATAGCTAGAATGCTTCATATCTTTCTCCTAAATAAAATTTATGCAATAGGAGTGCATGGATCCTATGGGTAACCCACGTGGGTAACACACATCCTTCTCCTAACTCTGTGTTTCCACTAATATGACATCCAGGATGCAACTGGCAACAATTTCCAAGCTTTGTTGCAGGACCCACAGTACAAAATGGCCCAATCACAACACCCTGCAAGTTGAGAATTTGTTCATTACCCCCTGTACAAAAAACAAGGCGTAAAGAATATTTTTTACCACAACACAGAATGTCAAGGTTTCTTACTTCCATATTTTTGACCATCTGCAAAAAATTTCCATTTTTCCCTTGAATGCAAGAATGAAGTATGGAGTGATGTAATAAACAACACTCTTAATTTCCAGAGCAACAAAATGGTAGTAGAAAATAAAATGCTAATGAGGAGGTTAATCAATTCACTAAAAGACCTCCTAGCAGGATATTTCATGGATAAAAATTACAATTCAGTGATTCTGACAGTTTTTACTAACTATCTGTTCAGTTTTCACTAGAGTTGCAAACTTAGATATATGACATTTTTTAACATCCAAAGAGTAATATAACTCTATATGAAATGTCAATTTCTATCTAGAATAAAGTTCAGCCCAATTACAGATATCAATTGTAAGACAAGGATAACCTTAATAATAAAAAACATTTTCCACACAGTTCCAAGGAAAACAAAAAATGTCGACATGTGAGTGTGACAAAGCATTAGAATTTTTGTGGCACTGGTTACTGCTTCTTGATGTAGTGGGATTATTGTTTTTCAGTCTCTTATTCTTCAACTTCATCTTGTTGTATATTATATTAGTCTAAGAATAATGGACATTGCCATCCACCAAGAGCACCTGTGCGGCATGGTTCTCTTGTAATAACTGCTTGTACTCCTTACATATTTGTGAGTTTGCTGGAAGCAAATAAGGACATCACTCATCCTCCACTGCCTTATTGCAGGAAGTTTGTGTGTTTCAATCTTTCCATAGAGTATCAAGGGTTATTTCCTTTTCACTTCTAAACTGCCATGAGTTGGTCTGGATATGAGCCATCAGTAGTTTCTGAAGTAATGAAATGCTGGCTTTCAAAGAACTTCATGGTTATTTATTTTATTCATGTAAAAAATCTCCTTAGAGCACCATATCTGGCAACCCATTTCTTTGCTAGAGTAGTAATTGGATTCTTTGACCTGTCTTTATGAATGCATCCTATAAATCGATGATAGGACATTTCTAGAAGCCAGTTAACCAATCATCCACCAAACTTTTAATATCGAATATTGTGCTTGGATGTTTCGCTCAAGAATCTGGTTTGTAACTCTGTAATTTCAGACTACCTCTTTTTTGGGTGCCATGCAAGGATATAGGTATACAACAAATGCCCATTGAATAAAATGAAAAACACCCACCACAAATTCCACAAATGGGCTTCATAAAAACTTGTAATTTCCCCAGCCCCAGCCAAAGTACTCCAAATCTAGATTCCCCATACACAACAGTCTGTGAGAAGGGGGCATCAAGTCAAATAAAAAATGAAATGGGTTCAGATGAACTTACTGCTCTGAAATCCACCATAGAGTCCAAGCAAGAATACCAATGGAACGAGCATGGATAGCAGCACCAAACCCACAACTACAACTCCAAATTTCCTCCATCCCTTATTCATAGACATAATTTCCTTACGAAAACGCTAATCACCGAGTGCTATTTTCCCTCCTTGCCTGCACCATCAGATCTGGAGGTTTAATGCCCACAAACTCATGAGTGGGTGAATAGAAATTTATCACAGGAAGTGGTACACCCAAATCAACAAAAGACATTCTATCCTGGAAATTGCAATTCGCTCGAAATCCAGTACTGTGGTTAATTTGAGCAAACTGTGCATACAATATCAATATATGTGGGGAAAGCTATGGATCTATACGACCCCTGGCTCTGCAGTGAGTTGAGCTGTGCGATCTATGTTTCCATTAGGAAGGCCAAATAGACAGCCTTCTCATGGTATTATGCTAAAAGGTGAATCCTTGGCGGGTATGGAATTTGTAGGTTCCGCGCCCTATGTGACTTTTGACTTGTGATGAGTTATGTAATGGAATATCCACAATAATTTACATATCAAACAACCCTAAGTTAAGGATCTTGATTACTCCTCCCAAAGAGCCTCCTCTTATGGTATGGATACGAGGTTCACTCTCCTCCACCCTTTTGGAACTCTTATGACAACTTAGATGTTGATAATTCTCAAAGGAAACCAAATGTTTGCACTCTGCATTATTGTTTACACACCTCTTAAAGATCTTATTGACTTCAAATATGTTTAACTCCCTTTATGGATTCATAAACGGTTTAGAAGATGCTAACATGGAATCCATCACCATACCAATCTCAATCAAGGTGGTGACCTAGAATATTAGGGGTTGATTGGACCCTTATGGAAAATATATAGTTAGAAGAATAAGAACCATGTTTCATTCTTTGGACATTTGTTACTATAATTTTCAGACGAGCATGTCCTTACCCATTATGGGAGTATTACAATGAATGTAATTGGATTACAACACTCTAAAAGGATCCATTTTATAAAGAAGCCACATATGGGGGGTTATCTATTCTACTATATTCACCTAATATTTTCAATACTTGGACCCAACTGCATGAAATCATTTGATTGCATGAGTGAGATGGCCCACAAGGAGAAAAACATGTTTGTAAGGGATTTGAACCTTGGTAGAGGGTATTGAACACCTCCTCTTTACTAAATAGATTTGGACATTTTTTGTTTATATGAAGTTAAGATATTTTAATTTTCTTCCTAATAATTCACTGAGCTACATTTGGTTGAATGTGTTTCATTTCAAACCATGAGAATTGTACAACTAGGGTTGTGACCCTTATCTTGACATTAATGGCTACTTATGTTTCAAATTGGAGTGTTAGCCCTTTCCAACTTCTAGTTTTGATCTTGATCAACTTAAACGACAACATTTAAACCTAGCCAATAGGTCAACTTGACTGTTGTAAAAAGCCAACAATAGACGGTGCCATCGCTATAGCGACGGTCAGGCGTGGACACAACGACGTCCAAGGCTTTAGGCGTGGATACAGCGATGGCTAAGAGTCCCGGCATGGATACAGTGATGGCTAGGCGTGGATACAATGATGCCTCGTTCTTGTTACATCGGATTTTACACCAAAAATTAAGAAACGTGGAAAACCTCCGTGGAAAAATCCACGCTTTTGTACTAGTGGGTGTCAGTCAGATCAGCCCCCTGATTGACAGTTGCACTTAGTGAGACTCAGATCTGGCTCAGCTAGACACAGATTAGGAATTGATGGACTCTCCATCAGTTGATTTCACTTGATTCCATGAGTAATTGTGCCCCCCCTAGGCTAGATGGCCTGTAAATTGTATATATCCAGGCACAACCTCCTCTTCCAAGCTAGTTAGCGCTAGACTGAAGGGCTTTCCATTATAAACTGTGTACTGATATTCATTTGTTGAAATAAAGAGAATCTTTGGAGGCTCAATTGTGGAGTACCTTTCATGTGTGGATTGTCATTGTCATGCTGCATTCGAGGTGAAACTGCTATTTTTCCAATTTCTTGAACTTAATTATTGTCTGCCTGACTGGTTTCTGAAATCATAGGGATAGATCACTGTAAGTAAGTTTAATTGCTTTCTATTTTCTGCATATGTTTGAATGAGTTAATACCTGTATGTTAAATAAGGTTATTTGCATACTGTATCAGCCCTTTCCCATATGTATCTTGAGATCTGATAGTTCTGTTTGCAGGAGTTCTGTTGTAGCTTACAGGTTTTCCGTGGCTGGAAGATCTATGGTTCAGGTTTGATTCCATTGATTTACAGTATCTATTTCTAAGATCGTTCCCCTCGGTGCTTCACTACCAAGTTCCCTCTGCAGATCTGCTTCAACAACAAGCACCTTTCTTCCCCTTTCTCTCCTTTAAAAATTATTAAACTTTCCTCAAACTGGTTACTTTAAAGGTTTCTTATCACTCTGATCTATCTCTTTAAGAAAAATACACATATATATGATCAGTAATATCCCTCCCAAAGTCTAGATCTTAGTTCTGTTTTGCTCATAAAGTTCAATTTCAAGAGATCTGGCTAAAATTGCCTTAGTTTCGCAAGTAGTTTAGTGAAAATTCGTAGCTTGCTGTTAAGGTAGTTTCATTTGATTTTTGATAAATTTAATATTCTGCAATATAAGTGCAATTAAATTGGCTGCACAAAAAGAAGGACAAGATCCCAAGGAAATCTTGCTTTCCTTGGTTCCTTTTTCGTCGATTTATCTAGTTTAACTTCATTATTTTTTGAGATAAAGTAGGCTGATCCAAAGGTACTCTTAAAGTGATTTTGGACATATTTTATTCTAAATTTATTTCTGTCCTTTATCAGTTCTGACAGAATAATAACGGAATCTGCCGTCCAAAGTGGCTTTTGGAGCGCTCAAATCCCCCTAGGGGTCTTCCTTTTGTCACAAAATTCTTAAATTTTTTGTATAACTGTAAGATATTGGTTTCATCATGTATAAGGAACAAGAATAACTGATATATAATTCCTCTAATATTGTAACCATTAATAAATAAAATTTCCTTTGGAATAGGTTCTTTTGAGCCCATTCCCCATCCCCCCTGGGGGGATTCACGTCGGTGCCATTTTCGTTGTTTTCTGCTTATTTCCTTTTTAATAGAATTGATCTGATTTGTAGGGTATTATATTTGATCTTGTTGTTAATTCCATATTCCATATCTTACTTTCAAAGTAATCATAATACTTACCCCACGATTTCCCAAGTGACCCGAAAGGGGAAAGAGATTCGTGGTAGGATTAATCAGAAAACCAGGTTTGTGTAGTTGTTTTATTTTTTCTATAATTTGTTTATAAGAAGCTTTAAAATTAACCCCTCCTTGATTCCCCAATTGAGATCCACTTGGATTGAAAGAGGTTCTTGGAGGCTTTTCTTTTAAACAAGAACACATCTCTTAAAAACTTATTAAAATTTACAAGACTCCAGTGTGTATGCTCTGCACTTGGCTATGGTTCATCCAATCAGTCAAGATATATCAAAAGCACTTGGGTGACTAGCATAATTAGGACTCACCCACCCCAATTAACAAACCATCAGGTGAAAATCCAACACCTCGATCAAACCTTTACGGTGGCAAAATACCCAAAGGAAGCGGGAACCTACTGAAAAGTGACCTCGGGGCGTCGATCTCTGTCACACCCTAATGGGTGCATTATGAACATAGCCCCAGAGACTCCATTTCAGCCCACATATTCCTTGTGGGTAGCCATAAAGATTGTGTTTTGGACATACTCCAAGTACTCTCGGGTATATCTGGAGTCCCCCTTTTTGCCTAATTTAATCAACTCATACTTCACATTTAACTTAAAACACACCAAGATGAAATCACAAAACATTCACCTCAAGCACATGCAAGCACATTGATCTTATTTGATTTGAATCCATTTTAAGGCACTGGTATTTTTTGATTCATATATATATTGTGTATCAGCTTTGTGCTTTTGTGTGTTTATTTTCGCATCTTGCCATCTATGATTATCGATAGTTAAAATATTCAAACTCCTAAGTAATTGATTCAATTTAATATCACCTCACTAAGTAAATTTTCCTTAGTAACATAATAGGGTCTACCCCCCTTGGATTTGTTAGGAGTTGAGCCTAAACGAAGGAGTCAAGAACAAGGTGACAGACTTGACTCGAGACTTGCCCCCAAGGACACACTGAGTGGCTTGAAGATTTCTGCCACGTGACCCAGGTGTGTGAAAGGCGGCAACAAGTCCCACAGCTACAGGAGAAGCTACTATTTTGGCAGATAGACAGTTTTGGCGAAGACGAAGAGATAAGGTAAAGCTACGACGCCGTAGCATGTTTCTAGCTGTAGAGCAGAGCCGAAAATCGTGACTGTTGGGACAGAGAAGTCAAGAAAGACAACAGTACCTGAGCGGCCGAGAGGAGAGAGCTCAACCACTGCATTGAAGGTAGTGGCAAAGACAGGAGGGCTCAGCTACCCTCATAAAGAAAAAGGAGCGACGAGGCTGAGGTATTGAAGACGAAGGATAGAAGATGGGAAGCGATGCATAGTACCCATGGTCAGTGCCGGGAAGCATGGAAGACTGCAAAGAGCAGTGGTGTGACGGAAAGCAGCTACCCCAAGTACAGATATGCCGATTGTCACTAGTTAGGGTTTTTGGGTTACTGTTGGGATAGGCCCACAGTGTTGTAATGGCGAGACCTTCAGGCTGCCTATAAAGGGATGCATTTTGTATTGTAAAAGGTTAGCTAGTCAGTCCTTCTGTAGCTAGTTAGCCATTGAGTCTGTTAGCTCACAGTTACCTTGTATTGTAAAAGAGCTGAGCTCTGGTTCTGTATTAGCAGTAGTTATCTTACTGTAACCAGTAGCTAGCTCATTGAGCATGTATGTAACAATCCACAGGGATTGACAGAGAGAGAGAGAGAGAATATTGTAAGAAGGCAATATAGAGATAGAGAAGAGATCTAGGAGAGAAGGGCTCCAAGCAGTGAGTGCGGAGTTACCTAGAATATCTCTAGCTGCATATGCGGTGCAGCAGAACTGTGTACTCTCTCAAGATATAATAAAACACAGTTCTATGGATGTAGCTTCTACCTTGGAAGTGAACCATGTAAAATCAGAGTGTTATGTGATTGATTCATGTGATTGTATTTACTTGTTGTATCTATCACCCATTACATGAACCTTGCTTACAGTTTAATGTATGTATGTGTTATTCAGTAACATTACAGAAGGATAAATGCATGTTGAAATCTTTAAGTATTTTGTATAAGAGTTGTCTATGTTTCACTCAATACAGTTAAGAGTCGCAGTATAAATCAGCCGTGTATGTTGAGTCCTGTAAGTTCAACACAAGTAACGTTAAGTGCACTGAGCCGTAGCGGTAGGATATCGCAGGAAGGCGATATCGCACCATCAGAGGAGATGTGGTGTGTGGTACCGTGGGTTTAGGATCAAGCATAGGAGGGAGTTACGTGTTGGCCAGGGCGCAGCGACGCGATAAGGGCTAGAGCCATTGCGAGTTAGAGGAAGCTGTGCATCGCAGAGAGAGAGAGACCTCGCGGGTTAAGAAGAGCTGTGAGACACACACAGGATGCTACAGAACCTGGTCGAAGACACTTGAGTCTTTGGCCAACCCATTAGAATCACTTCGGGTGAGACTTCAGGCCGCTCCGCGGTCTGTCGCTGAAAGGGCCAGTGAGCTAGGGGTGTTGTTGGTACATTACAGTAAACTCGGGTCTGCCCATAGTGACCAACACATTATCTTATGAGCATGTTTCATAAACCTTAGGCACAAATCCACTTTTTAATGACATGAAAAACTCCAATTGCTTCTATAAGTGTTGCTATTTAAGTGGTAGGGATTTCATGATCATGGCTACCCTAGTTAGAACCTGCTTTTTCATTTGGTGCCCATGCCAAAGCTCCTCCTTAGGTATGGGAGTCCCTCATAGTCCCACCATGCATTTGAGTGGAAGCCTCATATTCCTTCTTATCTCTTATGATTTCTATTTTCCATAGGGACTCCCTTTTTATATCAAGTTGTAAATGCATTGCATTCGTCTACTTTCTTTATTGAGCCTAATGTTGGCTCCTCACTTCAGTGTTTTAATACAAATTACTTGAGCATATATCAATCCTAGCCAATAAGATCCCACTATTTATCCTTTGCAGTTTGATCATCCTTTACCCTAGAGGAAACATCCCCTTGAGTGTCCTTATCCTCCATGTATTTCCTTGCATTGAGCATAGGCATGTTCCATTTCTTGGAACTAGTTTTCCTTCTAGCAACACTCGTTTCCTCTCTGTTGTACTATAAGCACATTTTATTCCTTTTCAATCATTATAATATGGAAAATAGCAAAAAAAACAAAAAAAAACATAAAAATCCAGACGAGGATGATATTATCTTATGTTGGCAATTGTTGTGTCACCTTTGACCATAACACAGTTTTTGAGTTTGTCCATCATGGTGTGAGTTTTTAGTATGGCCTTAGGAAGCAACACTAATTATTCAAAGTTTTCTCCACCATCTGGTTAAGCTTCAAGTCCCTATGGATCCTCTATTGATGCCTCCTGTGTCACAGAGTTGTCCCAGTATGCACATTTGAGTCTATGTTTCCTAAGTATATCCATTTTCCTTATGCCCTTCTTCAAAGGAAGTTTATAGCCTGATTAAGCCATTCCTCATATATCTTGACGTATGTCGAACATCTCAGTACCTTATGGAGTTGTAGTCCTACCTGGCACCTTAGGAATACTTTCATCATTGGTAGGTGACCTTGATTTCAGTAGATGACAACTCATCATTGGTCACTGAATGAGTAGTTTCCATTGTGTTTGATGACAACAAATATATTTAGACATAGGTATTTGTGTTGTGTATTGGATTCCATTAGACCCTATTGGTGCTTTTCTCACCTTTTTCAATAGTTTTCATCATTTGATGCTATTCATAGGGTCTCTTTTGCATGTTACTTGCATCTGGTATGCACAGGAGATGCATATGGTTACTGCTTAGTGTACATCATGTTCATTCAAGTTCTTCCAAATCATTTAGCCTTGCTATGTACTTCATGTTTGTTGATGAGGGATGCCCTAATTCCCTCCTTCCAACAAATTCCATTCCCTCGACTTAAGATAATTTATTATGGAATAAGGATCTAGAGTCAGTTGAGTACCTTGAGATTTGTAGTCATCAATGGTAGGTTCTCTCATTATTTACAGTTTGGGAATACATCAATGTCCCCTGATTAAGAGATTCCTTAAGTGTTCAACCTAAACACCTCTATTCACACTTATTGAATGTACTCAATACCTTGACACCCATTTTCGTCATTGGTGGGTTGTCTCATGCCTGTTAACGATATACCTTAATGAACGATAATCAGACGATGCTTCATCATGTTCAACGTGATGGGATATGGACATGTCTCACCACATGAATAAAGACTAAAGACTTCCTAAATTTCCCAATCTATAAGTACATATTTCCTATCACTTCAAACCCAACAAATATCCACTAGAGGATACTCATACAACAACGATCCTGTTGGCTCTGTGTTTGTTTTGGTTATTATGGGTACCGGTTTTTGAAGTACAGTTGAAGTGTGAATAAATCTATGATGGAATGGTCAAGAAAGCAGTCACCTCCATATTTTTAGGTGAAGATCGATGAAGACCAATTGTTTTGACAAAGTCTAACCGAAAGTTTGGTTAGTTGGTTAGAGTTTTTTTCCACTTAAATTTATGGGATCGAGTAGTGGGAATAGAATATAAACCAACCATTAGATCCTATAAGTAATGCATTGGGATTTTTGGGGTTATCCAGTTTTTGAGAGAAAAGGGACTTTTTGTATCTGGTTGAAGAGTGTGTGTTGTTTTTGTCAAAGATTAAGTTAAAAAAGAGTCGCAAGGTATGAGATCAATTTGTAGTATTTGTGCACAAATATGATTTAATGGAGTTTTGGAGGAATGTCTATAGGCTATGTGCATATAATTAAAGAGTTTGAGCTATGACTCTTCATAATAAACAAGCGCTTTTGTAATTTTTCCCATCTTGGGTTTCCACGTTAAATCTTGGTGTCCCCTATGTATGATTTGTGTACGTGATGAATTCTTATTGTTTATTAATGCATAAATGAGTAACTATGAATGCATAAAAGGATGAAATGATACTACACTGATTATTTATATCATTATGAAAATGGTTGATGTCACGGATATTTATCTAGACACCCGACGGTAGTCTCTGATCGGTCATAGTTAGTTCTGTTGTTGTTCTGTATGGAAACTTGTTCTCCTTCATCACTTCAGAAACCTTGTTCTTGAATTTCACATAGGTACTTTGGGTGAGACTTCATTTTCTCTATAGGTGTTTCCGAAAGGGATAAAATCATTTCAGGTTGGTATCTTGGGAGTTGTTGATATGATGTTGTGTGAAACTGTGTTAGTTTAATATTGTGCCAACCAATGGTTCCATTTCTGGTACTGAGATCAATGTGAAGGGGATATGTTTATGTGGCATCCATCAAAGCCTGAGATCAAGGTGTGGCTGGATCATAAGTAACAGGGAATTTTCTCAAGAAGGAAATCAAGATTCGAGACTGAATCCAGGATAGTGGTTTGGAAGGTATGTCTATTCTGATATTCATGATTTGTTTTCAACAAGTTTCCTATTTTTTTAAATGAGTGGCTATCAATATTCACCTTCCAGAATAAAATTTTCCAAGGGGGTGAGCCCGAGAGTTGGACACATCGGTTGATCCAATGACTAAGTGTGTCGATAAGAAGATATCGAGGTCTTTAGACTTTTGGGTTGATAGAATTTTAGAAGGATATATCACTAAATTTGTTGTTGATACTCTCAAATCATATAATGAAGCATAGCGTGAGTTCTTTCAATTCCCACGAGGTAGGTTCTTGAACTCTTTAAAATTGTGGATTAAGATGTTGCTATGTGAAAAGGGGTGTTAACACCATTATTTAGTAGAGAGAAAAGAGACCATGGTGGGGAGAAAATAATGATCGTTTATAATACTTTGGTTAAATTTTATGGTATGAGGGTAGCGTAAGAGGCAAAAGAACGATGAATTATCAAAAGATCCTATGGTGCGAAGCGAAAGGATGGAAATCAACGGCCTATATTGTGTCCGCACTCTCAAAGACGCAAGAAAGATAAGTGTATGTGGAGGTTCAATGTAATGCAGCGATCAACGGTCGTTAATCCAACATGATGAGATCTACGTTTTGTGTGGAATCCGCCTTGCGAACCTACACGTTCGTTAAAGAAAAGGAACCCAGCGGAATCGAATGCATGTCACTTGATCTAACGGCGGGGAAATAAAGGCGGATCACATCGATGATCGTGGACGATTCCGGAGCGGAAACTTGCATGATGGATAAGGCCAGGACGCCCGGCAGAATTAGTTATGTGGCGCTTGATACGATGGTCGAAATTTAAAGGTGAAATAGATCAATGGTCACTAATGGAACCGGAGCAGGAAAGTGCGTGGTGGATAAAAGTGAAGAGCGGTTGCGGAATATAAACTACTGTCCATGTGGCAGATCGTGGTGGACTCCGGAAGCGAAAATGGTTTAGTGGAAACCGCCAAAGGGATGCTCCGGAGTGGGGTCCTATAAAAGGGAAGTTGACTTGTCCCGTGGTTATTTTATTGGCGCCGAACGGGTGAAAAAGACCTGCAGCTTCGTCAACTTTTGATTGTTAGTCTCGAGCACACGCTGCTACAGTTAACAGGTAAGGCTTAAACACCCATAATTCACCCGCTTGAATTGCCATTGTCAACTAGATTATGGACAAAGAGAAGGAATTGCAAGGGTCTGGTCATATTGTAGATGACAGGGAAGATTATTTAGTTGATAGGGACAGAGGTGTGTGCGACCCCTTTCTGTCTATAGGAAGCGTATCAGTCAGTAAGGAAAGGTTATGGCACTATAACTCACAAGGAAATGATGTCTTGAATGTTTGTAAATCCTTTTTATACTATTTCGCCATTGAACAAACCCTGCATTTTCTAGAATTCATGGAATGGTGTGCTGTGAATTACTCCCCTTCTCAGAGAATCATTGTAAGCCACTCTACGTCTCGAATACTCTGTAAAATTAATGCCAAAGTCATCTGCGAAAATCTCAGTTTGCCTGATAGTTACCCTGACCAACGTGAACCTGTGAATGAGTTAATCATTGCTGAGTTGTTCAAGAAGTGTGAAACTGAAGTCCGTTGCCAATTCTTGTCCAGTATTTTGAAAGAGGGTCAGTCGTTAAATGGTCTTTTCCCACATTACCTTGTGCATATTTTTAAAAATGAAGTTCAATTGGTAGTATCCTTAGTTTGTCAAATTTTGGGTCTTGACGATGATTGTCGCGTGAATGAAGTTATCCTTGGTTTTTTATTGAAATAAGTTCCTTAAGTTCTGAGTCACAGTCGGTTCTAGTTTTCAGTCTTGATGAATACTTAGCAGAAGCAATTCATCTTCAGCTAAGTGAATTCCCAAAAGTCAGGTTTTTTAAATTTCAGACTTACTTGTTGAACATGCTGCTATGTTCAAATGTCACTAAACTACAGTTTTTGAGTACTATCTTTTCCTCTGATTTACCCAAGCAAATCGGTATGTTTGAATTTGCCAATTCAATCATGTATGAGATTTATAAAATGTTGTTCAATAAATAATTTCCCTGTGTGCTAGACGAGATGAAATGTTTGATGCAGTCCTCACCTGAGGACCAAGTTGGAGACTGGTTCCTACACAAAGATTCCACTATTTTAAGAGTATACGGATTTATCGGGCGGCCTTATAAGTTACCCGCTTTTCTGACCCCGATAATTTTTGCTTTGGAATTCATGAGGCAAAGGCTGCAGTCTGAGGAAGAGCATTTTGGAGCTTTTAAAAAATCTTCAAATATTAAATTCCCCCTCAAGGTTGGCTCTTTCATTTTTAAAAGTAAAGGTGCCTCAGTGTTTATTGAAAAATTATTGGCAGGCATGGAATTAAAAAAGGAGCCAAAGATAAATTATGATCCCCACCATGTAATCTCCTTGAGGAAACGAGCCAACAAGAACAAACCGTTTGATCACCAGTTTATTGAAGGTTTGGCTGAAACAACCAATCTGTTGCAGTTTATGGAGACTCCCAGGTATGATGAAGATGCAAGTACTATACCAGTTGTAGTGTCCCAAATAACAAAAATTCCTAACATTGTAATTAAAAGAAGTCTTTCTGAGGTCTAGAGCATGGAATTGGATGAAGACGGATCACATAAAAAAGCCAAGCTGTCTTAAGGTGGTGGAATTTCAAATGAAGATATTTCTGATGATTTCAAGAAATTTACTCTGGTCCCAACACAAGCTGTACAAATAAATCAGTTTTCTTTTAAAAGTGTAGATGGTTCAAAATCAAGCCTAACATTCAAGTCAAAAGAGGAACTCAAAGCCAGTTATATGGAGAAAAGAAAGCAGTCTCTGAAAGAGACAAGAAATTTGCTCCTGCGAGTAAGAAATTTAAATAATTCAAAAACTTCTTTGATCTCTGCCAGAGATGCCAAAAGAAACACCTTCAAGTTGGCCATGGTGAATGACAAAAAGATGTCAGAGATGGAAATCCGGTTGGATAAAATCAGCGTACTGGACAAGATATAGCTTCACAAGCAAACAAGTGATATCATTTATTCAGACCTTTTACAGGCTATGATGAGAATAAACAAACTACAAATTTTGGTAGATAAATTAGAAATTCAATTGAAGCATGAGAGAGTTGAAAATAAGGCCAATGCCATTTATATTAAGAAACTGCAAGTAGATATTGTCAGTTCTGGTAATGAGAAAGATAGCACCCAGGCGGTCAGAAGAATGCTAGAAGAAAAGGACAATGCGCTCCAAGTTTTAAAGAAAAAATTGAATATCCCGGGCACTGAACATGTTCAGTCCTCCGAGTTATTGGCTCTGCAGGAAGAGAAAGATAAGATGTATCAAGAGATGATGGAGCATAAAGGAAAATCTATTGAGCTACAAGAAGAAAAATACAGATGGGAAACCGAGAGGAATGAACTGATATCTCAAATTTTTTTGCTAAAAAGGGACCAAAACGAGGAAAAGGAGATCATGGAGGAGTTGATGAGTCATACTCCTATTGATGAAGACTTATCTATTATGAATATTGATAAACCATTGAATGACTTCTCTGTAGATGACTTGTCAATACCTATTTCCCAGGTCAGCTTAAAGGAGGAAGAAATAAAAGAGATAAAAGCAGAAAATGAAAAGATCAAGTCTGAGTTGGCCAAAATGAGAGAAAGTAAAAACAAAATATTACAAGAGAGAAATCAGATACAAAAGAAATTCAATGAACTGAAAGAGAAGAGCGTTGGGAAAGGTCCTCTCCAAGGGGAAAAGCACATCATTTGGGACACCTTGTCTATAGAGATTACCAAATTCCGGCACTATTTGAATTTCATTGATGATCTATGCATTTTGATCAACTTGGCCCACCAAAGATTAAAATTAGTGAATGAAAATATGGAAAGAAGGCCCCTTACCACAACCCAGAACACATTGAATTTCTTAAATTCATTGACATATCAGAAATTACATGACATGGGAATAAAGGACATGATATCAATAGTACTATGGGCTAAGAAATTTATCCACAAGCATCATTTAATGAAAATGGTCCAAGACAGAGCTAACGAAATGGTTGCACAGGTTAATAACTTCAAGCAGGTTTTCAAGGAACTATTTGAAGATGGCCTGCCTTCCTTTTGGGACGAGGAGGGAAGGATGTTTTCTCAGGAACATTATCACAGCTTGTTAGTTCAGAGCCGCATGGACCACTCCAAATTTGATGATTTGGAAAAAGGCCTAACAGGGAAAGCTATTGTGGATAAATTGACAGAGGATTTCAAAATTTTACAAAAGTTCTTGCTTGTCAGAAGAGGATTGCCCAAGGTGTCATATGAAGCGTACATGGAGCTGGAAGTATCCATTCGAGAAATGATGGAATGTGATACCCCAAGCGCTGAGCAGTGGAAAGCTGTGGAGAGGTTTGGAAAGACAAAATACATCCTTCATTCATAGAGACAAGTGTTACGCACCAAGAAGCTGACTAGATGAAGACATGTTATCAAGTTGATTTTAGATTAATGATTTGTTAGAATTGAAGCTATAGTTTATTCCTAAGAGTTAGGAATTCAGTTACAAGACTTTAATTAAGCCGATCATTCAGTTATGAATCTTCTTGGAAGATCAAATTATTTTATGTATATATTTGCATCTATTTTATGAGATGGGGGTTGGAACCCCGTCCTGTTGTTGAATGTTTTTGAAAGACATATATTTTTGAGCAAGAAATTGAATGCGAAGAGATTATCAGAGATTCCTGCGCCATTTGAATTATAGTCTGTGCTTCTTTCTTTGTGATTGTTTTTTTTCCTGTGTTCACTCCATTCTGTTTTCTTCGTCTTTGGAACAAAGTGTTGAATGATTGGAATTCATATTTATTATGCTCTGGTCATTGTTACAAATATTTTATAAACCTTTCTGCTAAATATTGAATTCATATCTTGATGCTCTATATTGATGGACTGTGCTCTACTTCTTTTGCTCCAAATTGATTAAATGAAAGATTGTGATTGAATATTTACCTTGCCTCTGATGGGTTTCCGTGCATATGATTTCATGTTATTTATTTATATGTGACCCCATGCCCAATGGTTATGCATATTGTTTCAACCACCTTTATAATATTTGAGTGTTGACATATATTTCTGGCCTTGTAAAATCTATATCTGAGAGATCCCTCTCTGGAAAGAAAAAGCCAATTTCTTTCTAAAAGTGGTTTTGCTGTTACTCTTGGGATTTACTTTTTACAACCTGAGTACATTCTGAGTGCTAACAAGGGGTTTTTGAGAATGAACTCTAATGAGTAAAGAGATTGTACGTAGATTGCATGGGTATTGATTGGAATAAGGTCTAGGGAGAATGTGCAAGATAAGTTGAAATGATCCAAGGAGAAGTAAGTGAGACTGACTAAGAGTGTGGCCACCTAAGGAGTGGGAAGAGATTCCTATGAAACATTAGAAGAAGGACTACGACCAAGAGAGAGAGAGAGAGATAGTTATAGTGCAACTGGAAGGGGAGACTATGAATTGGTGACATAACTTGATGAGGAGTCTTGTGATGAAAAATAAGACTACTGAATTATTTGAAAGGTGTAAGAAGTTCCATATCTACACTAGACCCAAGGTTGTGACATACCCATGACCCCACGTACATCTCTAGAAACCAAGGTAAGACCTAAAATTTTGTCACTGTGTTTTCCATCAAATCAGAATAATATTAAGAACTAGAATAATGGTACGTCCAATAGTAAGATTCCTAGCAGTACACCTTGAAATTAAAGTTTGTCAGTACCCCAGAGACATATAATTGTTGGGGATGATATGAGTTTTATTGTATTCAATGGAAATGGGTTAGAGGATCCATAACAACATTGGTTCCTCTGTGAAGTTGTATGGACTATTCGACAAGTCCAGGATGAGGCCATAAAAAGGGCCAGTATAAAAATGACCATCAGGGGTTAGGTGCTATATTGGTACATGAAGTTTTCTTTTGTTCCTATGGGATATTCTCAAAATATGTTAGCTGAGATCAATGATAGGTTGACATGTGAGTTGAATAAACCAAATTCCAAGTCGCAGTGCATCACAAAATTAAAGGAGATCAATTAGTTGTCGACCAAGTCAATAGGAAGGTACCTCTGGTGCACATTAATGTGGGAAGAAAGATTAATTAACCCACCAAGTTGTATCCATGACAATGACCAAGAGTTCAACACTACATCGATGGACCCATATCTAGGGAATAAGAGAAAAGACAAGGAGTAGAAAAATAAATAAAGGAAGAAGAAAAAAGTTCTAAAAAACACTACCCCATTTAGCTTAACTGATGATGATTACAACCTCCTGGCTGGTAGGATGGTAGAAGTTGTAGAAGAAACTAGACAAAAAGTAAATGAACGAAATACAGAGATGTTTAGGAGCGTCACTAACCTTCTTCAGGTCATGTACAAAGCTATGAAGGAATTCATGTTGTAGTAAGCAAGCAAGGGTTGATGTAGTCAGAGGCTAGGCCGTCTAATGATCGACTTACTGAGGTAACCACATCAAAGAAGGACCACACGGTTCAAATAACACCCCAAGCACTTGACTTGGGTAATGGAGAAATGAATACTCCAATACATAGTATGGGGTATGTTATCTTCGACATGTCTATTTTACCGATGTTCATGTTGCATAATGTTCAACATAAGGCAATAGAAAAAATCAAGGCAAGAGAGCAGTTGGTCTTCTATGATTAGATGAAATAATTCATAAATCAAGCCACTACTTTGGAGGCCAAGTCAGTGGAACATGGGCAGTAGAAGGAACAACTCTGATGAGACATTTAGTGATTGGAATATGATATTGAAGCCACCTATCAAGGAGTCCCAGAAGCTAATATCATTTCAGAGACGATCCCTGATGTCACATCCCCTCCCCTCCACCAGAGAGAGAACACGACCATAGTGTTGCTAATCCGGGCAATCTAGCCCCATGAACGTAAAATAAAAATGCATTGAAATAAAACATACAAAGATGCATAACAATTGCAATTATACAACGGAATAAATTCATCCATTCAAAGCATTAGACATGTTCATCATTTTTCATTAAGCAACAAATACAATTGTAGAGATAAAATAGATAAGAATACTTATCTTGAAAGAAGCTTGTCCCGCAATCAGCTACGTTGCTGCAACATTCCACCCAACCATAGGCTAGCGTGCTCATAAATCTCTCAACAACACTGCCACCCCCGAGTTGGGCATGATTCCCACAAGGAATAAGGGAACACTAGTAGGCTCACATGTATCCAAAGGTATATCAAACTTCATCCAAGCCAAACAGAGTTGGGTTTATCAGGCTGCTAGGGAGGTGGAAGGATAAAATGCTAAGCTACTGAGCTCAATCCCGGAGCTATGGAAACATGCACCAGATCTGGCTTGACTTCTAAACATCCACACACCCAACACAAGGAAGCATCCCCTTCTCTGCTACACAGTCCCTTAGGCTATGCCTTCCATTCTAGTGCTATTCAGGATGTGCAAAGAAGAAAACCAACCCCTCTAGATCTGTCTGTGAGGTTCCTTCATACACTAGGTTTATCAAGCTCATTCATACCCATCGTTCAAACCCAATTCCACTCCCAACCCGTTCAGATCAAAGAAAAATATGCACACACAACATAATACAAAATTGTGGGTTGAGGAAAAATGATTTCGGCAACAAAACGAATTACCAAGATGGGTAAAAAAAACCCTTTAGCATCACTTCGATTTCTAGAGACTTTTATGGCCCTAACATGGCCAAAATGGACTCAACAACACCCAAAAAAATCGTCGGTCTCCTCCACTCGCTGGCATTGCCAAAAAATGATTTCCATCTTGGAAAACAATGGGGAAATGCAACAAAATCATGGGGGAGGAAACCCAATCACTGATAATTACAAAAACGATTTCCCAGCCTGAGAAAAATGAGGTAAACAACCAAAAAACATGAATGAATACACACAGAGGAAGTTCCATCTTCCTCCAAGAGCCCAACATGAAGGAAAATGGTGAGGAAAACAAAAAAACATGAAAGCATGTTGGAATGGGCAAATATTTTTGGGTTTTTACTTGCCCAAGGAGTCAAAATGTGTTTCCCAAAAATTGATGGCTTCTCCAATTTGAATTTGGGCTGTCATACCTTGCCCATCCCATGCACTAACCAACTCAACCAATTTCTTGCAGTAATAAATGATTGGGTGAATAAGACAAGAAAGATAGTTGACAGTTTTGATGGGTTCTCCCTTTGACATTTGGATTTTCCCCATTAGCCCAAAGGTTTGAATACGCCCACCCCCTTATCCTTAGGAAATCATGCCCCCATCTCATTATTTGTTGCATTGACATAGCTGGTTGTGGGTTTTTAATTAAATTGCATATTTACATGATGTCCAAAATTATAATGTGCCGGCTAGCACAAAATACCATTGGCAACGATTTTTAATTGTGAAACTTAAAAAACTAAATCGATGGTGGGGATTTTGCCTTTAGCTCCACACCATGATTAATTACAATATATACATCATAGAAATTTAATGCAAAAAGGGTCAAAACCTGGGGTGTTACACTACGTAGGATAAAGACCAACCAAATCGCCCTGCTTTTCCAGCGAATTTTGGATAGGAACCGGTTACAATGGTTCATAAAAATTATTATTTTTCTAAAGTTTTAATTTTTGCACTTAGATTCAATTGCTCTAGATTAATTAACCCATTTTAAAATGACCCAGATGGTTGAAATCTTGATTTAAAGAGTCAAAATTGTCAATTCAGAGGGAATTGCAGTACTAGATTCCGGCGAGTTGGGGGCATTCTGGTTAGCGCTTATACTGCTCCGTGTTACACCTGAGGAAAAGATACTGAATTTAGGGAATTCATCATTGAATTTCAACAAAATATTAAGCATATGGAGGCGAAGTTAGTTCCCAACACATCTATTGAAGTGGTTGAACAATGATAGATGCAAGTTTAGGACGTCATTCAAGACATTAAGCAAGCCAAGGATTATTGTGCCAAGGTTTACAAGGAATTTTATAAATCTTAGGGAGCCTTATTGGAGGATATGGAGCTGCAAGATATTACCCCTAGACTTATTGTAGCTGAAAAAAGTCTGGATAGCCTATAGAGTTTATTAAAAAATATGCCACTAATTGAAAGGATGAGTAAATTTACCGAGCATAAAAAATTACAGTATCAGGTTAATAAACTAAGGATCCAACATCAAAGAAGAACTGACTGGGTCGAAGAGCTGCAAATAGAGGCTGAACAGGTCTCTATGACTATTGGCCTAGTACATGATGAGGTTAAGCAGGTGTTGGTGATGGGTCAAGGGTGAATATATGAGCATATTAGTTTTGATATTGTTGAGGAAGTTGCTAAACTAAAGTAATATGTGCAACGCTGGGTTGAAGAGGTAAAGAAAGTCTACCAAGACGTTCAATCAAAGTTGAACACACCAGTAATTTCAGTCTGAAGTGGATTTGGATGAGCCACATGTGAGCGTTGGGGGCTTGTTAGCCCTAGGTTTGTTTTAGTTATTTGGGTACCATTTTTTAAAGTCCAGTCGAAGAGTGAACGAATATACTATGGAATGGTCAAGAAAGTGGTCAACTCTAGAGTTTTAGGTGAATATTGAGAAAGCCCAATTATTTTGATGAAGTCCAACCGAAAGGTTGGTTAGTTAGTTAGAGTTTTTGTCCACTTATATTTATGGGATCGAGTAGTGGGCATGAAATGTAAAACAACCATTAGAGCATATAAATATGTAATGGGTTGGGATATTTGGGGTTAACCAATTTTTGAGAGACAAGGGACTTTTTGTATCTGGTTGAAGAGGATGTACTGTTTTTGTTGAAGACAAAGTTGAATAAGAGTCACAATGTATGTGATCAATCTGTAGGTTGTGCATGCATATATGATGTAATGGAGTTTTGGAGGAATGTTTGTAGGATGTGTGTACAAACTTAAATTGTTTAAGCTATGAATCTTTATAATAAATGAGCGCTTTTGTGGTTTTTCCCATCTTGGGTTTCCATGTTAAATCTTGGTGTCCCTTATGCATCATGTGTGTATGTGATGAATTATTGTTGTTTTATTAATGCATAAATGAGTAACTATGAATGAATAAATGGATGAAATGAAAGTGGACTAATTATTTATATCATTATGAAAATGGTTAATGTCACAAATAGTTCTCTGGACGCCCGTTGCATTATTTGATCTATGGTAGTTAGTTCCATCATTGTTTTGTATAGTGAAGTTCCCCTTTATCATTGAAGAAAGATAGTTCCTGTAGTTCCCATAGGTACTTTGGGTGAGACTTCATTTGCTCTGTAGGTGTTTATAAAAGGGATAAAACCATTTTGGGATGGTATCTTGGGTTTTGTTGGTATGATGTTGTGTGAACCCAGGTTAGTTTAATATTGTTCCAACAGAGCCCATTGAAACTAGCTCTCATCTCACTGAAACCAACACTCATAGCTACTTGCACATTGAAGGGGGTGCGGTGGTAAACTTCAATTGCATGCAACATCAACCACTCAACCAACTAAATGAAATAAATGGCACCAAACCAATTAAATTAATCAAATCAACCATAAATATACCATTAACTTGTTCATAAGCACATGGATTAACACATGTTGTTTTCTAGCTATTAGATCTCACCCAAATCAATCCTATGCACTCATTGTAGTGGGGATTTCTCCTTGCTACAGGGGTAGGAATGGCTCCCTTCTGTCTATAGGACATAAGGGTAGGTTCCTGCATGTGAAAAATGCAGTAAATAAATTGGAACTAACAGAAAGCAAAGAACAAGAAAGAATGGCCATGAGCCCCTCTGCAAACAAGGTTAGGGCTTCACCTTGGCAACAACTAATGAATAGAAATAAACCTGCAAAACATGTTAATAAAAAAATCTGCAAACAAACATGGGTTAGAAATCAACTAAACTCCTAAATAAAAATGCATAAACAAGACAATATTATACCTCTCCTTTGGTGAAATGGGCTACCATTCCCTGGCTGGAAGGAAGCACCTCTCTATCTCACTCAACAATGGAGGAGGAGCTATGGCTCAATGGGGAATGTGAGTGGAAGACAGGGAGATGTGGGTGGCTTGAGAGGCAAAGAGGTCTATGGGAATCCATGGGCAGCATAATAGTATGCAAGAGAGGAGTGTTTTGAGAGTGACCCCCAACACTCCATTTATAGCTTTTTTGGGGTTTTAGGGTTTTAAGCCCTTGGTCCGGGCTTTAGCCCCTTTTTTGGGATTTTAGTCCCTTCCGCCCTAAATTTAGCTCCTTTTAGGGTTTTAGGCTCCTTTGAGGGGTTTTAGCCCCTTTTTGGAGGCTTTAGCCCCTAGGAGAGTTATTTAGGCTCCTTTTGGGGGTTTTTAAGCCCTTTTCTTCATCCTTAAGCCTTTTTGAGGGTGTGGGGGTCTAATGGAGGGTCATGAATGGGTGTCCTTGGGTGGTGTAGGCCATGTAGAGTTGAGTGAGAGATTTTTTGGGTTAACAGATTTCCCCCTAATGTGTGAGGGCAGGAGCTCATCGAATGGCTGACGACCATCATAGGATTTGTTGCGTAGAGGTGGTGCTTCCGAGGCTGGGGCATGGTGGCTTTTGGTTTTTGTATTAATATGGTTCCCATAAATGGGTGAGATACAAATAATGTGTGACATGTATATGGATGAGGCGGGCATCCCCATGCTCATGACAATGTCAAAAGAATAATTTGATCTATGCTCTAAAATACAAGAGCCGATCATATACAACTGATGATACAATAATGGTTGCCTCAGTGTGAGGCTGAATACAATACTGATCTGGTACATTGGACTCGTGGAATTCTCATGGAATGCTATATCTTCATAACTGATGCCTTGCTAGATCTAAGACTGTACATAGCTGTATGGACTCACTGATTGAGAATCAGAGTCTCTATGGTACAAGTATGCTGCATCAATCATAAATCTATATAGAAGCAATGTTGGGGCTTCTGAACATTGTTTCCAACGCAACCCTAAAATCATAAGGGACATAACCTGTTAAGGTCCCTTGAATAGACTCTTCAATGTGCTAGAGTCAGGTGACATCCGGGGTCTTCAACCAAGAACTATGTGGACCAAACCCTGTATGAATCTCAACGGTGTGATGATGTAGTTGGAGTCTAGCACGTGAGAAACAACCATCCCGAGAGGCACTAAGTACTCCTCTCAAGTGGTCCAAGGAACTCATAAATGAGGTTAATGAAACCAGGATACAGGGACCTCTGGGTCTATCCTCTGGAATATATGTGTTGTCGTCGACAGAGGGAGACCTGCCCCTAGTCAAGGAAATGATGTTTCCTTGACCAGGAGCGCGAGGGAGATAACCGAAAGGTGTGAGACAATCTGCGAACTGACCCACTGAATGTGGGGGGGGGGAGGGGCAAGGGAATAATTGAATAGGGGTAGGGGGAGTATGGTAGACTCAAACCTACTTTGTTTAGAGTATGACAGCAGGGCAGACTAGGCATCAAATGAAACTTGACTCATGGGAATGGGATCATAGATGTAATACCGGGAATGTCACTGCAAATGGGAAATACTTAGAGGAGGTAGACGATTTTGATATTGATGGGATCCAAGCAAGACACATTGCAGAGTACTTTGAAAAAAGGTGACCCAAAGGGGGAATGCTTCCAAACTATTTTCTCTGGGGTAGTGTCTAGGGACACCATTGTGGTACGATCTCGTGGATTTTTGGTGAGCCCGAGAAAGTAAATGCTCGATGGTGCCTTCAATTTTATAGAGTCTAAAAGCATGAAGAAGACTCCAGTGGGGGTTCTTTTTCATTGGTAGTCTCCTGTGCCCAAAAAATGATAAAATTGTACATAGGAGAGCTTGCCCATCCTGTAGGGGATGAGAGACTTCTTTACCATTGGTAGTCCAATCGGGCTGGAAAAGGTTAAACCTATACTGATTGGATGGTCATTCAGATAATTTTACAAGCATGAATGAAACCAAGTTTGATCGGCAATCGTTTCTTGATGAGAAGGCTAGAAAATAGCTTAACAACAACCAGTGGTGAGCTTTTTTGTAAAGTGCGGCCCCTTTGCCTGAGAAAGCATAAAAGTATGCAGAGGGGAACAGTCTTGGCTTGAATACACCAAGGTGGTCCTTTTCAATTGATGGTCTACATGGTACACAAAAGGAGGTAAATGAGACGATGTAGACACCCTTTCCTATACTTTAGCGAGCGGGAAAGGAAGCAGCTGCGCTCGACAATATTTTCATTATTTTTAGGAGTCATAAAAGAGCTTAAATGAAACTCCAGTTTGGTCAACCGATTGCGGTGACACAGGAAGTGCCCCATGTTGAGACGGTGGACAGAGGTCCAAAGGTCATCCCAATAGTATGGATGGAGCAGAAGGCTCTCAAACATACCAATACATGTGTGGGATAGATCACGACAGAGGCTCGCAAGTCGGTGCGGCAGAGGCATGCAAATCGAGGTGGCTCTCGGACAGTGGTTAGGAGAGCTGTGTGTGAGTTACAGTGAACGGAATTGACTACATGCAATGTGAGTGCAAGTCCAAGGGCAGTTATATGCCAAATACATGCAAGAAAAATAAATCATTTTGTGGACAGTGGTCAAGAGGTCCGCGTAAGGTGTGGTGGATGAAGTAGACAACTATGTGTTAAAATACAAAAACAAAAAGAAAAAATGGTGATCCTTAATGGGTGGTGGCCCAAAAAATTGCATGAGTAGCAGTAGGGGAGTGTGATACAAGCACAGGTCCATAGACACTTGCATCATCATGTCATGGCTTGTAATTTGAGGTGACTTGTGGGAAATGGTCCCGAAATTAATTTATTAAACATGAGACAATGGTCTCATAAAGAGATAGAAATTTGGGCCTGGAGTTGTGAGAGGTGTCTCAAACAGGTTCTGGGTGAGTTTAGATTAGCAACACATGGTGTTGCCCCTGACTTGTGGTAAAAAAAATTGAAAAACAAGAAGGGAGAAAACTACGCTATAAGGGACTCATAGTGGAGGTATTAGGGATAGGCTCTCTTGAGGTGGAGCCCATTGCACGGCTTCTTCAAGAATTGACCATCTAAGTCAGTGAAGAGGTATGCCCCTTTGCCAAGACGAAGGTCATTAGCAAGGGGAGGTGATAGAATCTGGTCTTTTATGGGAAGAACCAATTCCACACTATGGTTTAAAGGGAATGGGGTAAAACCAAAGGCAATATTACATATATCTCCATCATCATGTAAGTGGTGCGGGGATAGATCAGGTGGATCTTCCACATCTAACGAGATAGAAGGGAAACTGGTGTTTGAGATCATGTAAATGGTATTGGTTGTGGTTTTTGTGGCCTTTCCCCCAGTCTTTGTTGGAGGAAGAGGGATAGGCCTAGAGACAGGAGGAGTCTTTGATGGACCTGGAGGTAGGTGCAAAATCATCTCAATTGGATGGACATGAGTCAACACATCCTAGGACCTTAGAGGTAGGGTAGGTGGTTCAAGGTACCACATAGGATCTCCCAATGTGAAATCCTGTAGATTGTGGGTTTCCAATATAGACTTACTCATGATCTCGGATGGTAGGAAAAGAAAAAGGAAAAGGATCGTGTTGAGTGGGAATGAACTCCACTATTTCCCTAGTAATTGAGGTTGAGGTTACAACTGAGGTTGCGGTTGTGGCTGGGGAAATAATGGAAGAGACAGGTTTGATGGACCGTCGGTGATGGTGGAGACAAGAGGGTCTATAGAACTGGACATCATGTAAATGGACATGGTGTCCGAAGAAGGAGGTGGGTGGTGAATTTCTTCGATCAATGTGATCTCAAAATCCAGGGAATGTTGATGGAGGTCAGCTAGAGCCATTCAAAATTTGGGTAAGTCTTGGAAATGGTGAGAGTAATGTCCATACAGACTGCAGAGAGTGCAAGCATGGTTTGTTCTTAGTGACTTGTTTCTGACTATTGGCACGGTTGGAAGTTCAACCACGGGGAGGTTTTCAGTTGTGTCCATGGAATCCAAATGCACACGGATCATTGGAATCTTAGGGCAGTTCTGAGTTGGATGGCCCTGTTGTTCACAGATGGCACAAGGCAGGATCTACCGAGGTTCTACGGTTGCTTTGGAATTCTTTCCCCTGGCCCTTTTCAGGTGGGGTGGTGCAGGTGCTGGTGCGGTGGTTGGTTTTTGCGGACTGGGTAGAGGATGGGACTCGACCACAATGGGCTGCATAGGGGTTAAAACAACCTGGGTCATTGCTGGTTGAGTTGGTGGATCGAGATACCAATATCAAAATTCCCAATGTGAAGTTAGGTAGGATTAAGGTGGCCATTACCGATTGCTCATGACCCCATGTGGGGGAAAGAGGAAGGGAATCGTATGGACTGGCGATGAGCCCAGATAACTCCCTGCTGGTTGCATGTGGGGATGCAGTTGTGGTTGTGGCTACAAAAAACATTGCTGCTATAGATGCTGTTGGTGTTACGGCTGTGGACTGTGTTGGGGTTGGGGTTGGGGTTGCAGCTGTGCTTGTTGTTTTGGTGCAGCAGCGCTAGATGAGACCATGCACAAGTCTGCAATCTCATTTTTTGTCAGTGGTGGTGAAACTGAGGGGAAAGGAGCCATCATGGTGGGATTGGAAAAAAACCCAAGGCCCACATTCAACAATGGGTAGGCTGGTGTGTTGTCAACCATAGTGTTGATTGCAGGGATGACATTAGCATGTGTAGTTGTCCCTTATGGCTCAATGGTGGTGATGGTAGGGATAATGTTGTCGGGTGCCGTTAACCCTTGTAGATCATGATAAGTGAGTTATCACGATCTTCCCTTCATGAGGGAACATCATGAGATGAAAGACAGTTGATGCGACCGCTCTCATGGCGTACATATAACTTCTTCCGAGAAGGAGGTTATAGTCCAGTTGAGTGTTGACGACCTCTATGTCAATCAACACTATCTTTTCGGCTAATGTGATGGGGACAAGGGGGAGGATTCCTTGGGTTTTAGTGGGATGGCCATCATAAGCCCACAGAGTTGTGAAGGATGGCTGCAAAATTGGTGATCCCATTTTATGCCAAACCAGGGTAGACATAACTCACATAGATTCCCCCTCATCTACTATGCACCGGTGCACAACCAAATTCCGGATAGATACTCATATTTGGAAGGTGATTTTTAATGGCATGTGTGGTTCTCCATTCTCCATGTCAAACATGATCAAATTGGAGTCAGAGGGGTCTACGGCCCCAAGGGTAGCTAGTAACGCTTTTCGTTGCGTTGGGCATGTTTTGAGTACCTCTAGAGCGAACATGGCCATTGGTGTTTAGGAAAAATCATCCACAATGCTATAGCTGACAGTAGCTCTAGCTGTGGCGTTGTTGGCCACTTGACGTATGGGGGGGCAGGGAAATGGGGGCAACTGAAGAGGTAGGTTGACTGTTTTGGATGTACATGCCGCTGATGTGTCAGTGGGTTCGGTGGTGGTACCGTACTGATTCTGTCTAGTTTGTAAGTTGACCTCTTCAGTCATCATGGCTAGCAGGTGATGAACACCTGTTTCATCCGAGGGAGGTGCCCCTGGAGCGTTGGGATTATCCTGGGGAGGGGGTACGGTTGCACCATGGGGGGAGGTCCTTGTGGTGCTAGGTTGGGTTGGGCTTGGTTCATGGCATTTGTGGCCTGTTGAACCTCGTTTTGAATGGTCTGCTTTGTGCCACCCATGAGGGGACACTCAAATGTGTAGTTCCCATAAACATCACACAGTGTGCATGGTTGGTTTGTGCACAACGGGGTGTTGCGTCTTGGTGCATTTTGTCGTGGGTCGATTTGCTGCAGCATTGTTGGGAGGGTTTGGTTGTTGACCACCTCCCTGCGGTTGGTTATTGTCATGGTTTTAGGGTTGATTATTTCTAGCTTACCCTTGTTGGTTGTTGGGGGCAGGCTGGTTGGGACGGTTTTGTTGTGTGAACACCTGTCCCAACAGAGTGGGTGAAGCGAGGGTGGGGGATTGAACCACTTGCACTGGTGGTGCATAATAAATTTGGGTGTGCTGTAGTGCCACAAATGTGGGCATTTTCCCTGCGTACTACTGTGTTGGACATGTCATGGCCTGAGCCTGCTGCGGTGGCGCTGGTTGTGCATAGGAAGTTGTTTCTCCAGACTGGGACATCATTCTGGCATAATCCGAAGTTTTGTTTTGGTAAGCAACACTAGCAGTGTTGCTTGGTTGTGGTATAATGGTAGGTGCTGTCAGACGGTGCTGTGGCTATTGGGAGACCGAGCCTATGATGTCGTCCGTAGCATGGGATGCCCCTAGTGCATCCCGATAGGAGGTGTTTGGACAGGGGGCATCTGGAATGACGGTGTGCAGATATCCAGACTGGGTGTAGATAAGGTCAAACTATTGGGCTTTTAGTATGGCCTCCTCTTCGAATTGGGGATGTTCAAATGTGACGTCCTTTGCTATGGCCGGGAGCAAGGTCTTGAGGAACCAATCCAAGAAGATCCTATCGTCAAGTTGGATTTTACATAAGTTGCAACATCACCACCACTCATGGATGTGGTTGGTTATATGTGTCGCAGTGCTTTGGCGACAGGATAATAGGATTTCCACCCCTTCATCATATCTGACAGGGAGTTGGAAATACTATAGGAACATGAAAGCTATGGAGTTGAAATCTGGGCACTTGGCCTGTGGTAGCTCAATGTACCATTTGGCCGCAGCACCTATAAGGGTGCATTGGAATAGCCTTAGTCTGATGGAATTGTTTACGATGCTATTGGATGAGCACCATAGATGGAATGTCATAATTGGTTTTGGGGACATTCCCCTGCCTTGCCTTCAAACTTGGGGATGTTTGATGGCAGCTTGGTTGGCATTGGAGGCCAAAAATCTTGATGGCGAATGAGGTCATTTGTCAATCGAGCCAAATAAGGCAAGTTAAGATGAGCCATGAAAGGCATATTTGACCCCAGGTTTATGTGAGATGGGGGAGGGATGGTGGTGGGGTTTGCAGGTGCATAATGTACCTGCATAGCTGGGGGTGCTGGTGGTGCCATTGTAGATGGGCCAATGCCCCCAAGTGTTGTGGGAGGGATAGTGTAGGTGGAGGGAACATTGCCCCGATGTATGACAATAGGGGCAATGTAAGTGGATGGTCCACTGCCCTCCTGTGTGGCAGGAGGGGCAGTGTGTGTGGAAAGGCCATTTCCCCTGTGTGTTGCAAGTGGGCCAGCTTGGCTAGTCACTATGGGTGGTGGCAGCTGACTAATGACAGTTTACATGAGTGTGCTTGGGCCACATGCAGGGTTTTTGGTGATCGATTGTGGTGTGGACATGGGTCCACTTGCTATGGTTATGCCAGAAAATGGATCCAGGTTGGCACTAGCCATGGGGCTTGATGGTGCAGTATGGAGGTTTGCTTTAGACTGGTATGGGTCTGAATCTAAATCAGAGGCTATGTGGCCTTTTGATGGTGTGGGATATCACTGAGAATGGTTTTGATGGTGTCGGTTTAATGTACCGAATGGTGGTGGTTCACCTCTTAGGTGTGAGGAAGAGCATGGGGGATCAATTGTGTTAGATGTTTATCAAACTGATGGGAATGATGTTTGGACCCCGGTTTCAATGGATTCCTATTGGCTGTAGCTGGTCACTCGGCCACCAAGACTGCCAAAAGAAAACACTTGGGTTTTTCCTCACGGGCATTTCTATTCAATCGGTGGGGGTCGTTGCCCGTTTCGCTTGGAAATTCCTCTCAGCGGCCAGATACTTTGGGGTTCTCATGGTACTCCTCAAAATGAGTTTCTAGGAAGAGCCCAAGTACTTCCCACGATTGAAGCAGTCAAGGACTTATGTCCTCAAAGACTGCAGATTTGTTTGAACTTAGTGTAAATTGATAAATTTCAAGGCTCTCTCAGTGTCATGAACTGAGTTGGGTTGATTACTTGGTATGGTGTATTTGTTTTTCTGTCTTTCTTGTATGTGGTAGCTGCAAATGTTTTATGAATTCATCATATTGTGGTAGAGTTCATGTCATTGTCTGTGTAAGCAGTGAATAATCAGAAATTTATAAACAGATACATTGTTAACCCTGAATGTTGATGGCCTAACTAGATGACTACCTTACACTGATATTCCTCTTCAACCAAGAGAAGGTGTTGGGCTCTCAACACAATGGGACTAAGCTCATCTGTAGATCCACAGGTCACCTCCTAGATGCAAGGTTGGTCAATAGGGAGGACGCTTAGCGCCGTGAGAAGCCCTCCTTCTCTACCCCCTCTACCTTCTAGGTCATTCGGTTTTAATGGTTTAGAACAATATTCAATGAAGGGCCTAGGACTATATGAGCTTGCCCTTCATCGTATCGCAGAATACCCCAGAGGGTGATCACTGTGTAGAGGAGGAAGGGTAAGCAAGACTGTTAATTTTATTGTCAATTTTAGTTAAGCTACATTCATTAAGCCATTAAAATTTGTTTGGGATTTACACATTGTTTGTACAGGAAATTGCAGTAAATTGTAAAAGAAACTGAAATTGACCTACTATGCTAGATAGAGGTGGCTGAGCCACATTTATAGTACCTATTAAACTGAAATTTAATCTCTGATTGATAGAACACACATTTTGGGTCAATTTCGGTGAGGGGGTCGCAAAATTTTGCCAGAAACGGGCAAGGGGGTCGCACAATTTCACAGACAGAAGCGGTCTGCTGTTCTGAGTGAAGTCACACCTTTCGGGGGAAAAAGGGTGACCTGGTCACACCTGTGAGGCCTAAAAGAGCGACCTCATCCCCTGTGAGGCCTAAATTTCTAAAACTAGGGCATAAATTGAAAAAACTTGAAATTTTAAAAATCTGGACCAAGGATCCTGTGGGATCAACCTGGTATGGTCACAAGTTCTGTAGCAGGGATTTATCCTTGCTACAGGGGTAGGAATGGATCCCTTCTATCTATAGGATAGAAGGGTAGGTTCCTATGTATGGAAAATGCAGTAAAGAAATCGAAACTAACAGAAAGCAAAGAACAAGAAAGAATGGCCATGAGTGTTGTACAGGAATAAACACCTTATAACCAAAGGTCTGGGGTTACCAACATACTCATGAAACTTGCAGGAAATTGACTCTAGAGTGCAGTAAAGGAAATAGGAGGATATAAAAGACTCACCCGATACACGACGATTGATCCTAACTTGTCCTCTTCCGCTCTGCTTCTCCTCCAAAGTCTTCAGGGATGTTTCTCCTTCACCTGTCAAAAGTCAATTCTCCAAATACGAGATGATACATATATATATAAATAGGTTAGATAAATCATATACAGAGTGGTGAAACATAAATATTTATCAAACCACAATATATGAGAGATATTCAAGACATATATGGAAGAAGGATTCTCTTTATTAACAATAATGAAAGAGTTCAGATTACAACCCAACGCCTGAGACAAGGACTCCTCTGCAACCAAAGGATTTTGAGTTCCACTGCTCCAAAGAATTCTGTATGAACTCCACCAGCATAACTTTTCTCTTTAAGTGTATGTGATTAACACCCTCCCCAAGGCCTGTATTTATACTAGGTGAAATAAGGCATTTTCGAAGGTTGAGGAGGTTGAGACAGTTAAGGTGATTAAGGTTAAGTGCTTAACTAATCTCAAGTAATCACGAGTTTTTATTTTAAATACCAAAATAAAGTGTACATGGGTATCAATACTGGAAACTCGTGTATGACACGCGAGCTTCTCTAAGGGTGACCCACGTACAAATCTGGTACGTGAGATGCAAAAACCGACACTCGCGTACAATACGTGAGTTGCATATAAGAAGAGTCGTGTACAAGATTTGAAATATTTAAAAGGTAAAAAATAACCAGCTAGATGGATGATAAATGTAGTTCTTAATAATCCCATCTATAGTGTTTTGGGCAACCCTCAATCCATAGATGTCCTTTTGTGTGCCAACATAGTGAATGTCGGCACTCGGACAGAGAGGTTCCATTCAGGTGGATAACAGATGCCCCCTAATGTGTGAGGTCAGAGGGAAACGATGGCTGAAATACATTATAATCTTAATCTTTGGAGAACTCAGAAATCCAATGGAGCAGAGAGAGGACCTGAAACAAATACATAGTAATGTCATACACAAAGTTACATCTGAGGATGCTATGTTCAATTTACTGGAACACTAGCTCCTTTACAATATTTGAGTACATCATATGATACAGGTATGAAACCATGTATATTACAAAGGTGTATCGAAGCCACAATATAAAATAATGATGAGTCTTCAAATATCTGGAAGCTATGTATATGAATAGAACATAATCTTGTGCAACTTAGTCCATAGGTGAGGAACTAAGGTCTTCATAAATAATCCCAAAGAACCAGTACAATCCAAGCCATGTGAATAAGGGTAAGCTGAAGTCGAACATGGAAAGGATTCAATAGTTTGTCAATCAATAGATGATAATCGACAACTGAAGCAAAGGAATTCACCAATGATGAAAGTGAATCCTGAGGTACAAACGTCAAAACTCTAGGTCTTCGTCATCAGGAAGTACTGAAACAGAACCATGCTGTGATGAGGAAGGAAATAGATCCTCCAATGGATCACATGAGTGACTAGGAACTGGGTAAAAAAGGGGAGACACAATAGATAACATATATAACAATGATGGGATTAGGCTATAGATCAAACATTGGGTAAAGTCCTTGAACAATGAGCACAACATAGAGATGACCCAAGGCAACGTTTAACTTATAGATAGAACAACTAGACCTATCTATCATGTAGGAGACATGATCAGATTCCCCAGGTATAATGGACAAGAGGAGGAGTAAGAAACTCAAAGTAATATCTGAACAGAAAAGTAATCACTGAAACATGGATATCGGAAAAAACAAAGAGTGCTATGTTCAAGGAGGATATGCTGCCATTACTGAAAACAAGAGAAAACTTCTTCCTTACCTTACTTGTTAAATTTTAACGAGTCCAGGAAAGTTAACTTGGGTCCCTTTTCATTTTTTAACAAGCTTGAAGAGACGGAAAAATAATGCTTGATAGTGTCACTGATTCGTGGATTTAATGAGCCCGAACTAGTACATGCTCAGCTGGTGTTTTCACATTTAGAGAGTTTGAAAACTCCAAAGAAGACTCTAGGGGGGTTCTTTTTCATCCAATTTAGTCTCCTGGGGCCAAAAAAGTATAAAACATACCACAGAAGAACTCTCTTAACTTCTGTAGAAGAAAAGGTGAACCTTTTTCATACTTAGTCAGGGAGGTCCAAAAAAGGTTAAATTACCACCTACCCAATGCTCCTTCCAAAATAGCATAAAATATCTTGAGTTTTACGAGTGTGAAGGAAAGCAAGATCACTCGGAAAGATCCATTTGGTTACGAGAAATGGGGCTTACAACAATAAACTCGTTGTTTTGTTCTTAAGTGTTTAACTAGCATGACAAATACACAAAGTACACTCAAAATCTTTTTCATGTTTAGGTCCAGAGCATGAAAAAGTGAAAAATAAGCTCAAATCGGGTGTTCCTTTTCTGTAAATTTAGTTCCTCAGGTCTGAAAAAGTGATAAACCTATACCTGAGAATACTCTTCTCAATTCAAAAAAGAAAAGAGAGTGATCCTTTCTCGTATTATTCCGCATGGTCCGAGAAAGAGATAACCTACCACCAATGCGGATGCCCGTTCACATATTCTTAAAAAGCTTGAACGGACGAGTTAACTCGGCATTCAAGTCTATTTTGAAGGAGTTAGACCTGGGCCTAAAAAAACTCCATAAGGGCAGGGAGTCCTATAAAGGGATAGCTTGTAAAAAGAGATTAAAAAAAACTCTATTTGGCGTGAAAAATAGCTAAGAGGATACCCCTAAACCTGAAACAGTTGCGGTATGAGCACCAAAGGACAACATAGGTTGAGAAAAAAGGATACTCATGAAAAAGGGTCCTATCCATGGAAGAACAATGGTAAAAAATAGGGAACTAATGGTTAATAATACCATAGTCCATGGCAAAAGGTTGTTTGCTAAGGTTAATGTGGATTGAATAAAGGTGCCAAAAATATATTGGAAATAACAAAACCACCCTATTGGAGCAACAACACTTTATAATAGTGAAAAACCTGTTCCAAAGCACAAAGAAATAAGATATTAGTTGAATGAATTTTCAAACTATAGAAAAAGACCCACTTAAAGAAAAATAATTTCTATAAATAGTTGAAAATCAAAACAAAACTCACCATTTGAAACTTTGAGCCATAAAAAGCAAGTTTATCCTTCTACCTTTGTTCCATCATTGTGGACATTTGAACCGACGAAATCAAATTCCGCAAGTTGCAGGTAAGCCTACACCCTGAGCTCTTCATTTTGATCCAAGCAATTATGAATTTTGAGTCTTAATTCCATTATTAAAAGCATCCTAAAGATGGCACGGCGCATACGCGGGTTGACGGTGTGAAGACTCGCGTACACACATTCTGTACGCGAGTTGCCTATATAGACAGTCGCGTACAGTACGCGACATGTCTAAATAGATAGTCGCGTGTGCTACGTGAAGGACAAAAAGCTAAAAATAGTCAAAATTTTTTGAATTTTTATATGGAATTACTGAATCAAATTACTTGTTTTGCTAGGTGAAAAGATGGTTCTGGAATGGAGGGAAATGGAGCATGAAATAATGCACCAAGCAGCGCTCCAAAGTGCGCCCACTATACATGCATTGTGAACAAGTGGGATACTAAAATTATTTTGCACATCACCCATACGGGCCAATGTTTGCATACTTGAGTTCATGGTAAATTATTGGGATCATGACTTGGGGATGTTCAACCTACAGGGTGAAACCTTGGAGATTACCACTAAGGACATGTATTTCATAACCGATCTATCACGTCGAGGAGCATCGGTTAACCTAGAGGGCACTAGTAGGGGTGGTGACCCCTTAAGTGTCCAAAACTATATAGATGTATTTTGCACACCGGGTACTCAAAAGAGAGGGAGCTGTGTCCCTGTTGTACATATCAGTAACTTTACTCTACAGGTACTTGCTAGCACCATCGTGAGGATTTTAGGATCTTCTTCTTTACATTTGGCTACATGGAATCAAATGAGGCTGGCAGTTGACTGTTTCCACGGTGCTCTCTATGATTGGTGCTCGGGAGTTGTCCCTATCATAAAGAGACAATTGTTCGATTGCAAGAGAGGAAGGAAGAAAAAATTTGGTTATGCGAGCATATTAGTGGCCTTCTTTTTCGAGAGAGTACCAGCATTGAGCCCTGCCATACCTCTACCGGTCAGATCTCCATGTCAGCCGAGGCTGAGCAGGTAGGGAGACATCTTCCTCCGTTAAGGAGGAGGAGACACAGTACATAGTGTATATGATGATGATTTCTATACCTGGTGGGAATGACAGCTACCGGAACTGGAGCAGTTTCCATATTCCAGAATGGACTTTCGAGGTGACCCAAAACTTGTCCTCCCTCCAGGAGGAGCATGGGGCGAGCTAGGTAAATAATTTTAAAATTTTATCATTTTTCAAATTTTTATGAATTTTAAAATGATAGATATATACATATGTACAAGTCTTAATCCTATAAATGTATCAAAATGCAGATATTGGACCGGTCCACCCTGAAGGGCACCCACGTATGTTTGTTCGTCCTGTCATAGGCAAAGACCCATGACTGATCAAGGTTCTAGAGGGGAAGCTGGCCAAGCTTACCCAAAGAGTACCTACCTTGCGGATAGAGGAAATCCCGATTGCCATGCAGGAGTTCGTAGTTGGAGTTCCACCGGTCTGGTTACGTCTATTCAGGTGAGTGGTCAGAGCGGTACTTGTATATATAGAGGCTGTGGAGGCTGTTGAAGCTGAGGAGGCTGAGGAAGCCAGGGTGCAGAGGGACCATGGGGACCAAGGTGGTCCTGCGTAGATCTAGGAAATTTTGATGGACTATGATCCACATTTTTGTATATTTTGTATATGACGGGATTTGAGAATCAGACTTGACCTATATATGAACAAATATTTTACATATATATATATATATGTTTGTTTGGTGACGACTTATTTACAAATGTTTTTCATATGTTTGTTGTATATCTTTATAAAATGTGTGTGAGATGCCAATCTAAAATGTAATTAGCATATGCATCAGTCAAGAAATTCTGATTTTGTGGAATATGATTGAATGTAATAACCTCAAAATGTCTTTCCAATAAATGAATTTGCATGAACTGACGTAATAAAATAGGATTTCGTACTTGATAAGCCCAATTGAGTTGGGAAACCACTAACTGAGAGTTCAGACGGACCTTAAGCTAGGTAATACCACATGAAAAAGCATCCCATAGGAGCTCAATTATAGCCCTATACTCAGCAACATTATTAGAAGCAGGACCTAGACAAGCGCGTCCCACGACAACAAGCTGTCCCGAGGGAGAATAAATAACCCATGATGTCGAAGCTAGGTTACAAGTGTGACGGCTGGCGCCATCAACGAACCCTATATACCTTTCAGAAGACATCTGCAACAACCAGTAGATAGTATAAAAAACAAAACCGACAACCTAATGTACATAAAAATACATACAAAGTAAAAATACAAGAAAAAGTGCTAAGCCTAAGCATAGTACTTCTTCAGGTAGAGCCCATTTCTAGGCTCAGGCAGCTTGTTCCCATCAAAATAAACTAACTCATATGCACCCTTACTCACTACTTTCGACATGACATAAGCTCCTAACCACATGGACTTGAATTTTACTGCCCCCAGGGGTTCTTTTTCTTGGTCCCAAAGCAAGACAAGTTCCCCCTCAGAGAAAACCCTAGGTTTGACCGATTTATCATACTGAGTTTTGAACCTATTTTTATGAGCTTGATTAGCAGTTAGCGTATCTCTACGCTGTTCATCAAGGTGTTCTAAATGTACCAGACGTTCCTCAAGCTCAGTCATATTAGGTAACACATGAATGGCTATCTTTAGAGATGGGATTTCACATTCAATCGGAGTAACTGCTTCCACTCCATGAACGAGTTGGAAAGAGGAGAAACCCGTAGCAGTTTTTACATTGGTTTGGTAGGCCCAAAGAGCAGGATATAGCATGATGTGCCAGTTAGAGCGGGCTGCATCAATTGTACGTTTAAGGATAGTTTTTAAAGTTTTGTTGACAGCCTCAACCTAACCGTTTGCCTGCGGATAGTACGAAGATGAATGTTCTTGTCTGAATCCGAGCATAGTAGTCAGTTCCATCATCATGTTATTTTGAAAATGAATTCCATGGTCAATGAAAATAACTTTGGGTATACCAAACCGTGCGATAATCTGATTGAACACAAAGAAAGCTGTTGTTTCCCTGTTGGATTTAAAAGTAGGCATTGCCTCTGCCCATTTTGTAAAATAGTCAACAACGACAATGATGTATTTATGCCCTCCAGCTGAGGCTAGGTTGCATGTCATGTAATCGATCCCCCATTTCATGAAGGGGCCTACCGAGACAACGAGAAATAATGGAGCAGGATGTGACCGCATTTTCCTGGTGTAAAGCTGACACGGATGACAGCGCTTCACTGCTTCCACACAATCTTTAAAGATCATGGGCTAGAAATAACCGGCACGTAATATCTTTTGGGCCGTTGCTAACCCAGATAAATGACCCCCACATGCTTCGCTATGGGAATCATTCAGGACAATCTCCGCTTCCTCATGGGTAAGGCAACGACGCAAGACAGAATCTACCCCTTGTCGATATAAGGTATATCCTGTAATGAGGTAGTTCTTCACATGAAGGTGTAATTTACATCGTTCTTCTCTTGAGGAAGCTATAGGGTACTTCAAAGTCTGGAGAAATATAAGAATATCTCCATACCAAGGATCAGAGGTGGATATCAAGAAGATGTGCTCATCTGGGAATGAGTCATCTTCAATCACTACATCTTCTTCAGTAGGAAATTATTCTATAAGTTCAGCAAAAACTAAGGACTTCTTAGACTTAGCGGACTGGAAATCCAAGTCGAAATCTTGGAGAATGACTATCCATTTGTTAAATTTTCCCCCAACAATCCATTGGGATAAAACATATTGGAAAGGATTCACATCCGCCACTACTGTGGTGGTCCTTAGTAAAATGTAGTGATGTAACCTTTGCACAGCATAAATAGCTGCTAAGGCTAATTTTTCAACATGGGAGTATCTAAGTTCAGGTCTGGCCAAAGCACGGCTAAGATAATAAACGACATGCTCTATAAGCTTATCACCCGCCTGGACTAGTACTACCCCAGTGGTCGACTTCAACGCAGCCAGATATAATATAAAATCCCTAGAATAATCTGGTGGACGTAATAAGGGTGCCGACAGCAAAGCTTTTTTCAATGCCTAGAAAGCAAGTTATGTGGTTTCATCCCATACAAATGGGGTGTCTTGTTTGAGCAGGTGCATGAAACCTTTAGTAATCTTGGCATAGTTAACAATAAAACGTCGAAGAAAATTAGACTTTCCTTGCAGGCTTTGAAGTTGCCTGAGGGAACGAGGAGGAGGCAGATTTAAAATGGCCTTAACTTTCAATGGATCCACCTGGATGCCTCTACTAGAGACAATGAACCCGAGTAATCTTCCTAACTCGACACAGAATACACACTTGTGGGGATTCAAGCGAATTTTATAATATCTGCATCTTTCAAATATCAACTGTAAATGATCTGGATGTTGAATCCTCTTACGAGAATGTGCAGGCATATCTTCAAGGTATGGTTCAACAATGGCTTTAATATCATGGAAAGCAAAGTTCATAGCCCGTTGAAAGGTTTCCCCAGCATTTTTCAATCCAAAGGGAATTTTCTTGTACGCGAAGGTACCCCAAGGACAAATGAAAGCAGTTTTATGTTGGTCTTCCGATTTTATTTGAATTTGATTGTATCCGGAGAAACCATCCATAAACGAAAACACCTCACTTCCCGCACATGCATCTATGATCTAATCTATAAATTGTGTGGGATAGTTGTCCTTAGGATAGGATTTATTGAGATATCTAAAGTATGTACAAACGTGGATTGTCCCTTGCTTCTTATCAATAGGAATAGGGTTGGATACCCATTCAGATAAAGCTATGGGATAGATAAAACCAGCCTTCAACAACTTTTCAACTTCTGCCTTCACAGCTGCCACTTTGCATGGGTTAACAGGTCTTAACTTTTGTCGAAATGGCTTGGCATCAGGATATGTTCGGATTTCATGTTCAACAATCGATGGATCTATGCCTGGCATCTCCTCATATG
>LPNX010554374.1:13542-89585 GCA_001517045.1 Pseudotsuga menziesii | reverse complement strand
TTCAAGATAATGTCATAACATGGGTCATTCGATGCTATAACAAAAATATGCTTGTCAGGAGCAATACTATTGAGTGGTCATTGGATTACATGGGTAGGGAAGTCAATGATGAAATCGATGAGGGACAAAGCTTTCTTCTGTTTACATGTATAAAATTTAAGGTCAAATTCTTGGAGAAAGGATATCCAATGAGAAAATTTTCCTTTAATGAGCTAACATCCCAAGATACACTTCATGCGATTTGAATTGGTCATGATATTGATGTGGTGAAGAACGATATAGTAGTGGATATTATGTATTGAATGAGCCATGATCAATGCCATCTTCTTTTCATGCTTTTTATTTTTATTCTAGTCCTCCAATAATTTCTTGTGATAATAAAATACATGCTTGCAATCATCCTCCCTATATTAAATTAACAAATTAATAAAATTTGTAACTAAGCTTGTTTGACATAACTTGGTAATCCACCAAAAATAGTGAATATCTCATTCATATGAGACATGTTAACACTCTATATAATGTAACACCCATAATATTTTTTTATGCTACTCCCACCATTACCATAATTTTTAGATACCAGACCTCCACCTTGAGTTTCATCATATCATCGCTAATGACATAAAAAGAAAAGTGATGTTTCATCTAAGTTAATGCCATGAAAGATAAAGTAATGTTTCAACTAAGCTAACCATCCTAACGAGTTAAAACCATCAAAACTTAATCCACTTCAAAATTAAAACATAAATGAACTTAAATCCATCTTAATCATATCTTATCCCATAAACATCCCATTTTTTTATAACAAAAGCAAATAATATATACAGATGAAGACACGAACACGAATCTCGTTCCTAAATAGCCCTCAAGCTTTATATGTTTATATAGTTGTCCATATAAATGGAAGAAAAATATCTAAATCTTGTCGAAACACAAACCACCCGACTCCTGCTATCTTATCCCTTTTACACCTTATCCTCTCAGTGTCGTCGTACGAATGTGTGTGTTTTTTGCAGTTTTAGAATTTTTGCAAGGTTTTAGGGCAGGTTTTTTTTGAGGTTTTTGTGAAGATGGCAGCTTCATGCTTTTCAATGGCGACTACCCAAGTGCTGCCTTCATTAGAAGCAACAACAGTAACAGCTTTAGGAGGAGGTTCAGCATGTATGAAGGCTCCTTGTTCAAGGCTTCCTATGATGGCCTTGCCAACGGCTGCCCCTTGTCATTCAGGGATATCCCATGCCTACCATGGGATTTATTGTTTGACCCCTGTTTTGGGAAAGAGGCGGGTCCTAAGAATTAGATCATTCTTTTCGATCTAATTTTAGTTTAAAATTGGTGGTGTTCTTTAAAGGATGTTTGAGGAGGAAAAGAAGATGGATCTCTTTCAACTAGTGACAATGGAATAATTGTGTTCCTTCCTCTAATATTTCCAAATGGATAAGATTCTAGGGTCATATGGGTGACCAACTAAGTTTTATGTGGATTCGACTTCTTAGAAATAATTGGTGATGATCTATTAAAGGTGGAGGAGGAATTTTAGATGACTAGGATGATGCATACTAGTTTAAATTCAATATTCCTAGAATCCATCCCAAAGGTGGATTGGGGCCTATGAAATTCAAATATTTCATACCATTATCACTATGCAATTGCATATATAAGATAATTTCAAAGGTGATAGTTGTTCACCTCAAGCCTGTTATTTCAATGGTGATATCTATGAAATAGTTTGTGTTCCCCAAGGTAAGATTGATTCGCAAGGCTATCAACTCATACTTGGAAGGTATGCACTTGATTAATACCTCTCATATTATTGTGACTATCATTAAATTATTATTTCTAAATATTATGATTGAATATATTGGCTTTATCCAATACTCCTTATACTCCAAGTGGCATTTATTCTAGATATTGTAAAATGGATAATGGGTTGAATGAATTGTTGTATCGGATCGCCCGCTTGAACAGGTTAGTCCCAGCGAAAGTATCATTCTCAGGAAGTAGTAGTACGAGGGATGGACCCAGCCTAGGGTCGTCTCTCTCACGCTAGTCAGCTAGTTTCAGTTTCATTCGGGCAGGTCAGGCTGTGCCAATTTTAGGTGTATCAATGAGGGTCAACAAGACAAGCCAAGACCTGTACGCCAGGTTGTTGTCTTAGATTCATTCTACAAAAAACCCCAACGGGGGTGGAAAGAGCCTTTCCTACATGACATATGTGCGACAACAAGGATGCTGCTTGTCGAGGGGCGATTTGAAATGAAACTGAGGGTTTGGAGACTTGGAGTTATTGTCTGGCTTTGCACGTTGATAAAACGATCTAGGTTTTCCTCTCTATGTCTGTTTGATATATTAAATATATTTTATTTATTGTCTTTCTCATATGATAATCCTTGTGGGTTTGCTTATTGAATCCATATGATGTTGACACCATTAATAAAATTAATTTGGCATTAGTATTTGAGGGAAACCCCATTTTGTTTCTCTTTCTCTGTGGGCTATACTTAAACTTCTGGACTGAAACCTTGGAGGTCAAAATTACAATTAAGTTTCAATAAAATTGTTTGTGTTCGTTGCAAACAGTCTTGGGTTTTGAACCTCCAGATTTATTCACAGATGCACAAGTTACCAACACAACCCTAAAAAATCTACAGTATTTTGCTGAAAAGAGAGTAAGAGGTGGGTTCTGCTGTAGAAAAGGGCATAGATCTGCAAAAAAATCCCCTTAAATCCACTGAAAAAAAAAACTGCCAAAGCAGGAGGGCACGGGTGAAAGAAAAAGGTAAAAAACCTAGAACCTGTTTGCTATTGAAATAGGAGCGCTAAAACCCTAGTTTAAGACCTGAAATAGTCCTAAAACAATGCTAGATAGAGAAAGAAGAGTACACGCTGGAACCGATACCATGTTGATATCAAAAGATAGTGGGATCTATTGTGAAATCTCCAATAAGACCTAATCCAACCAAGCAAAATTACAACAGAAATGAAACATCACTTAAAAGATGAACGAGAGAGAGATTGCATACCCAACCACATGAACAAGAAAATCACTATCCCAAGAGGGTGACTAGGTACATTTAGTCAAATATATAGAAATACAATAAATTGGGTTAATTACTCATATGTAGGCTTCACAAATTCCACCAATACATCAGAGGGTTTGCATGTGGCCTCAAGTGAAGATTAAACATAATATCAACATGAACAATTCACTGATGATGTATAAATAAGCCATTCAGTGCTATGCATGCATGTGCATTGGCCCTCCTCTGGTGCTATCTATGCACCTATGTTTGCCCTTCATCTGCAGAAGCGTTGGCCTTTTTATGGCCCTTTCAAGTGTGTTGGCCCTCATGGAAAAAGGGAAATTTGAGGGTCAGGGGCTTTTTGCAGGGCATTGTTTTACACGTGCCAGCCTTCCTTCAAAAGGGTAACAACAACACTTGCAGGAGGGTTGCGAGAGGAGTATATGCACATAACGATAAGAAACAGAGACCTTAACAAATTCATGGTACATGCTGTAGTTTTGTTCAAATCAACAACTTATCCATGGACATTAATATATTTTTGTCTTTTCACTACTACATTTCGATCCAAAATCCGACGGAAAAATCCGACGGCGCGTGGATTTCAATGTTTTTTGTTTTATAGCCTCTTCAACATAGTTGTATGTTGTGCAAGGCTTAAAGAATGCTTCGACTGCTGCTTCCATGCATAATTTTGTATGTTTTCTTCCACTAAAAGTGTCTGTTATTTCATCAGTAGTTGACTAGTGAGGCCTATTCCTTCTCAAAATGTGGGGATTTTGATCTTATTGTTTAATTGCAGAGGTTGGATGACTTTTCTTTCATATTTGTGCATCAATTGTTTTATCCTAGACTATTTTTGTATTCCCTGTTACCTGTTTGGGTCGAACTTCTGTAGTTTTCTTTTCTGGTGTTTATCCAATTTGGTATGTTAGCATTTTCCCTTCAAATTACTAAAGTCAAATATTTTGTCTTTGCACTCTTTCATTATTTCAGGACCACCCCACCTCACCAACTACTTTAACCACTTTCATGCTCTTACAAGGCACCTGAGATTCTTTTTGACTTCCTAATTGTATTTTGGCAGTTTCTTGTGAATTTATGATTCATATTTTCATTTGCTGTTTGATCTGACTCATTATTGTAGATCTGAAGGTTTAGAAATGTGAGTTTTTTTATTGCTTGCATTGGGCTTCTAAGAAATATTACCACCTAGTTTTTGAATGTGTTGTTCTATTCTTGTGCTTTAACACGTGATATATATTTTTGTTTTAAATGTTTGCCTCTCACATCAGTTCTAAGTTGTAATATTAAGAACACATCATCCTCCCTTACATTCAGCGAAGACAATTATCATTTGTCTATCATCTCTTGTTCTAGTTATCTGGTAATGTGTCTATACTCTAGTTGCTTTTCCTAAACAACTATTTCTAGTGTAACATGCTTTAATGATCTAATATTTTCCCAAATCACCATTTTACCAGCTGCTAGGCCAGGACGGTGCAAGATCAATAATGGGGGTTGCTGGCATAGCACCCAGGATGTACAGATGTTCTCTGCTTGTCTGGTAGAGCCCTTGTCCTTCTCAATTAGAACTTGACCATGTAGATTTTAATGGGAAATAGTATTTACTCTTTTCAATACTCCAGGACACACAGACTAGTGGATGCAAGTGTCCTCCTGGATTTAGGGGAAACGGTGTTGATAAGTGTGAAGGTATGTTGAAGTGGATACTTTCCTAGATGATGAAAACAAAAATTTCTAGCACATTTATTGATGCTATTTTTGTTTAGAAACTTACTGATTAGATATAAATGAATGCAAAGAAAAGGTAGCTTGCCAGTGCTCAAAATGCAGCTACAAAAATACATGGGGTAGCTATGAATGTAGCTGCAAAGGTGACCTTCTGTATATGAGAGACCATGATACTTGCATAAGTAAGTAGTTCAGTCATCTGCATATTATGTTTAACAATCCCTTCATATGACTCTTATGGCATGAATTATGATACTTGCATAAGTAAGTAGTTTAGTCATCTGCATCTTATGTTTAACAATCCCTTCATATGACGCTTATGGCACAAATTAAATTCCAATTGTTGTGTCATAGTTTTTCTGAGTAGGTCAACATGGATCCATACCTATTAAGTATATAATTTGATAATACATATGAATAATTGGGTGTTGTGGTGCCTATCTAGATTCCATGTCATAGCATAATTTGACGACACAAAGAGAAGTTGCAGGAGAAGGTTGGCGGGACACAATGAACAGCTGAGGAAGAACTCGTTAGATTCACTGGCTAACTCCGGCAGCCAAGGTAATTTTATATAAATTTTCCTTTCCTGTTACTGTAAGGCAGAGATGTGCATGCATTCAAGCACAAGTTAATTAGTTGACAACCTATTACTTTTTGAATACTTTAGTTTTATATTTGTCAGAGGATAATTCTCTGAATTGGCCCTATGAAACTTTCAGATGATGACTGTGCAAAAACCTCCATTGTTTATTCTTCAAGTCTGCATCTTTTTGAAAGTTTATCAATTTCTCAGTAATCTCAAAACATTTAGCTTTGGTTGCTTCTGCTCTCCCTATAGATTTTATTTTATGACAGAAGCTTCTGAGTTCTAGCATAGGCTGCCTCTTATTTTGAATTCCTTCAACGCCATCAAGAATGGTCTCCTTGGAAAATTTGCATAGTTAAAAACAATTATGGGTGTAGACATAGTGATTTGCCAAAAAGTGTGAGTGAATATAGTAATTTGGTAATTTACCAAAACATGGGGGGCTTGCCCATGGCCATTTACGACCTCAGGTTGATAATTCTGATTAACTGAAGGGCACTATTTTTGAGATATTTCTGGCTTTGGTGATACATTAACCGGGATGCTCCTGAAGCAGAAATGAAATATCTTTTTCACTCCGGAGATCATTTGAGGTGATGAGTTTGTAAGATGCATCCCATATTCTGGTAATAACTGTGGAGCAACCAGCATGTTTTTTTTTGAAATATCTTTGTGGACTTTCAAAATTGATATATAATTTCATTGTGCTATGAGAGATGCACTGTTTCTTTGTAAATACACATGGATATCGAGGAGAGCTTGTGATATATAATTTCATTCTACTATGAGAGATGCTTTTGTTTTTAAACTGGGGAGAGCTTGTCATCTGAAGATGATCTTTTAAGGTAGCACTGAACAAGTTAATAGACATTTCTTAGAGACTTGTAATAACTAATAAGTAAGGTTGGATGCATGACCCACTTGGAGGCATGTTTGCAGACCTACAAGAATGGTGGCACAATTTTGTCATGTGATGTTATGGTTTTACTGCCATGATTGCAAGGGCTTGATTCAAGGTGATAAGATAATTGTATTTTTAAACTAAGAAGACAAGTTAACAAGTTAACACACTCATATAGCATCTCTAAACTATCGATGCACACATGATTGACACAAATATTTGGGCAAAAATATAGTACTGGAATTTCATTTAACTAAGAAGTTTGTGCAATAATGATACGAACACTATGAAGCTTTGCAACATAGCTATCCGTCTATCAACCGACTACGACTAACACCATGAACTGATGAAGCCCATTGCAATTTTAAATCTAGGTATAAACAATATAGTTTGAGGAAATACGAAGTGTTTCACATCTGGTCTATTTGTATGACGATCTGGTATGATCATTGAACTTCCACTTGAAACCATAAGCTCAGTAGTCTATCCACCCCACTGTAGTATACCACGCCATTAGATGCACTTGACTTTGTGTTGCACTTGCACCTAAGTAATTTGCACAGCTGAACTTGTCACACTAATGGACTCTAAAGTTACCCCTACCATGTGCACTGTGTCCATGGAACAACTTGACTTGACACTCTAATGGACTCTAAATCTACCACTATAATGTGCATGACCATACTCAGACAAGTATTCTAGGTTCAACTTCCTCTAGTGTGACTACTTTCATCATGGACTTTATTGATCTTTGTCTCTTTCCTGGTTCAGTGGTGCCAGAAAGTTTACTCAAAAAATGAGCACTATATAGGTGTATGGTAGAACATAATTGCATTATAAACAATGTATCTGCAATATTGGTGAAAATATGTGCCCAAGGTATCAAAAATTTGCGTAGAAACTGAGCACAATATATAGAAAATTGTATTATGAAAAATATCTGGTGGAAATATGTGCCCATATGCTTGAATATTGGTTAGAAAATGAGTACAATTTCTATTCCCTAACCTACAGATAATATGCTTAGAAGATGAACACAAAATCTGTGCCATTGATGCTACATGAAGGTCTAAAAATTTGCTGCAAGATGTGCAAAAAATGGGTAATATTGGAGATTTCTTGGTTTACATAGGCATGCGGGCGATTGGACCTGGTTACAGCTTGTCATGTTTGCATAGATTGTCAAGTTTCACAAGTTTTGACTTAAGTCTGATGTAGCAAGCCAATGCGGCCTTGTTTTGGTTAGATTTGACCTAGTTTTGGATTGGGGTTGAGTTAAACTGGCAATTTTGGGTATAACAGAGCAGGCCTTGCTTTGCTTTACTCTTCTTCTTCATCATTTTATTTGTTTAACCTACAATTAACAGGTTCTTGAATTGTATGAATACCATCCTCCAGGGAATTTAGGAGTAGATATTACTTTTGTAAGGCTTTATCATGTGCTGTAGTGTTTTATCTGAACGAGGCATATGCTACTAGGGGAAGATTTTGATTATATACAAAGTTATAGCTTGCATGACAGCATGTTAGATTCAAACACTTTAATTTGTGATCACTTGATGTGTGAAACCTTGCTGTTTGTTTTCAATCACTTTGTTTAGAATTTTTAAGAAAATGAGCTTCATTGGTTGTGTTCCCATTGTCTTAATTTGTTCTTTGCACCATTTGTAGAGCATCTTGCCATGCTAGGGAAACTTCCCCCTCTATAATTGGTTGGGTCTTTTCATATGATAAGGGTTTAAAAAGAATACTATGCAGCCACAATCTTTCTTGGTAGAAGGCACATGGAAGATGTAAAAGTACAGCGTTAGTCATATGGCTAGGATCCTCACAAAGAAAATTCAAGAACCCAGTTAACATACTACACCATCAGTTTTAAAATAAATCAGGGTTTCATGTAGCAGAGTGTTTGCAGAAGCTCTGATTTATCAAAATACCAATCAAGGAAAATGGATAATAGATTTGAAGGTCTTATGTGTTAGATTCCCATACCTGCAACAACTGAACCATATTTGCACAAAAGAAGGGCACCATAATTGATTAGAACTCCTGAATGGTGTTTATCTTTCATTAGCAAGGCCTGAAAACATCATGCAACATACTCCAACTGAAAAATAATACTTCCCAACTCCCTCTTAAATCATCCATTAAATGAAAGGAAGTAGAAAACACCAGTCACTAGAAAGCCTAACAAGCTGGTGACAAATTAATTTCTTGTTCAAGATGGGCTTTTCACAGGAGCCATACATATAGACAGACACTTGAAGGTATCACTCTAATGACTTAATTACACAACAATCCTGTACATCTCAGTATTCTGAGAATCTGAGGTGTGCACATATCTATTACCTTTTCCTCTATAATTTGTAGCATTCATTACTTAACCACACAAAGCCTTACTAGTTCCATGCTTCAAAAATCTAGCCTATTTTCTTAAATCCCAAACCTATCTTCTAACAGGAAGCCTAAGAAATATATACTATACTTTGGCCCATAGCCATAATGAAAAATAAAGGAAATTACAAGTCTTGCTTCTTGCTGAATTGTTTTCCAAACAACATGGTTAAGACACACTAGATGTTTTCCCCCACACAACACAGAGCTATGCCCCCATTCCACAGACAGCCATTGTCCTTGCAATGCCTAGTTTGGCAAGGAATTTTAAGGACCTCCATAAAGACACTTTCTGTACCATCCACCTTTACCCATTTAGGAAGAAGGCAGTAAAAGTTATAGTGTTCATTCCTTAAGAGAGAGAAATGCATATTTTCTGAAAACAAGAGGAAATTATGATAGATAGATATCTAGATAAAGAAATAGATTTTATTAAAGATGTCCACTAGATGAAGGATCTATGGCACTTAAGAGTTACAGCTTGAAGCAGCCCGCCTTTCTGGATCCCAGAAAACAGATATCCATGAGGACCAGGTATAGATAAGAAAAGATATTATTTTATTAATGTCTGGAAATTAGCCACAAAAGTAGGTCAATAGAACTAAGCACAAAGTTGACAGAGAAATATGCTCCAGTTCCCCTTTGTAGACTTCAGGAGCTTGAGTTTTCTGTTGTTTCTTATTTGTACTTGGACACCTAGAACCTTGCAATTGTGAACTTCCTCTGCTTGCTTCTTGCAGCTCTTCTAAGCACAAAGCTAACAGAGAAATATGCTCTGGTCCCCCATTGTGTCTGCAATGTGCATTTGTTTTTGTGAAGCACTTGAATTGATGGCTGTAGCGTGGTTCTACAATGAACAATGTTTAAGTTATTTGTTAAATCTATTCTTTCCTTTGTTTTTCTCAAGTATGATACTTGGATGCTAATTTTGTTTATTATAAATCCTATTAGGGCAAGCTCTTTGTGATTTGATGGTGATGCAATTCATGGACTGTTTTATTAATTTTCTGGTTATGTCATAACTGAAATTGTGTGCCTAGAGTTTTGAAAGCAGACAAATGTGGCAAATATGACTGTGCAGAAACAAAAGCTTCCTCATGGGGTTCACCAGGATGCAGCAGTAGCACAGATACACACATTCAGGAAACTGAGGGAATGATTTGGTTGGTGAATAAGATTTCAACCTTATCTAATATTTGACAGGATTTTAACATAAGGCCCTTTTGAATTTTTGTTTACAAGAAGTCATTCTATCATTCTGTATTATGATTCTTATTTGAGAATATTTTCAATATGGAGCCATGATTTTAGCATTTGGAATTGTGTGTTTTGGCTAGGCTCCATGTGGCACTTCAGATGCTACAAAAGAAAAAGAGTCCCCGTTTTCAAGCCTTGCTTCGGGTTACAAGAGGTCCTTGGAAGAATAAACTTACCAATGACATTAAAAGCTTGTCTCATGAATTAGATCCTAGAGGAGTTCAACCTTTTCCATCTTGGAAACCACGCAAATTTAACAATCTACAGGTCAACAATCCTTTTTATATTTGAAATGCATAAAGCATAAGACTATTCCAGTATGATTTTGTTCTTGTTTTGGAAATGGCTTGGAAAATAAATAGGAAGAGTCGCAATTAACGACGGGGTTCATCTAAATCTACTAATATCAAAATTTGGCCTATGGAATTGGATTCTTGAAAATTTTGTTTCATGTTACAGGCGATTGAGCTAAGAGCTGACACTTGTGTTTGTTTGATGCAGGGTGATATTTGGCATGATTGTGTCTTTGCCAATAACGCTATTATACTATGTGCTTCTTGTGTCTTTAACCTCGAAGCCTCAGTGAATCTTAGATCTACTAGTGGCATGAAGCCTGCTGATAATTCCATGAAATTCTACTCGCTGAATTGACACTTTGTCTAGATTCTAAATGGTTTGAATGAGTGTGATTTAATAACTTTCCCTCCATATTTTCTGGGAGAATACAGTTATCTAAGGTGCAATGGTTTACTGTTGTTTTCATATCCTTCAATGCAGCTGTAGCTTTTGAATAACGGGTTCAGATTGTTGAAGATTGGTGGTACCCTTGTTTACAGCACTTCCAGGTAATAATGCATACCCTTGTATTCTTATTTAAACATGTCAGATTGCATTTTTGTGCATTCATGTCATGGAATATCCCAATCCTTAAATTGGTTGATAACTCTAGCTACTCTTTGGTCTATTTTCCATGCAGCTTGACAACAGCACAAAATGAAGGTGTTGTAGAGCAATTCCTTGCTGTAACTCCTAATGCTGGTAAGGAATCTATGTTAATACTCATATGAAAATCACTATTCTCAATCTTATACATGTTGTGACAGCTAGAATTTTGTTGAGATTGAATAATAGAATATTTTGATTCCATAATTGTGTGGGCAAAAATACAAGACCTGTACGGATATAAGATAATTTTATTAATGTCCAATGAATGACCACAAATGTAGATCAACAGGACTAATGAAGATATGAATACATGATTGGACACTCATTAAGAACATGTCAAGAAAAGCTGGAACTAGAAGCCAAGGCCAAAATGCAATGAGATGTCCCAAGCTAAAATTGACCCAAATTTTTCCAACAATCTAAGTTTAGTTGAAGATTTGTCAAACACTAGTGGACACTACTACCTTAAGCTCAAGTCTGATTCCGGATGATTGTAATGCTCTATGAGAACTCCCTGATTGAGACCATTTTAACAAATACTTCAACATAGACTGCTATAGCTTGCAGTGCATAATTCTGATTTTGGAGTTTTGTCAAACACTTAGAATGCTCATTGTTGTAGGTGTCTTGTGGATGTTTTAACTTTTAAGCCTTGGATCTGATTTATGGGCTTAACATTGCATCCTTATGAAACCATATATGATTTTTACCATTTATAACTTGAGATCTTAATGATAACATTAGATGAGCAAACCATATGCATTACAAAATTTAAAGAAAGAAAATTCAGATCTAATTATTTATTCAATGACTGAAAACATGCCTGGGAAGTGATGAAATGGATTCCTTTTGACTGGTTGGCTCCACAAATAAGAAATATAGACTTTAATAAAATGTTATGACCTCAGGGAAGCTTCATGACCCCTTTCAAGTTATCCTTGTACAGGAAGTCAAATTACTACTGCTCGCTACAGGACATAAGTGCGTTGAATATGCTGCGTCTGGAAAGTGCTTTTGAGCAATAGAGATAGTCTGCTACAGGACTGATTCGATTTGCAATAAATAAAGTCTGATATTCTCATCAAAATGATTTTGATTTACTCTAAGAGGCTGTAGCCAGAACAGGGGCGTTAGCCATAGTGATTGCAGAAGTCCAGGTTGAGCCTGTCACTGTGTCCATGAAGAGCAGCAATGGCTACCACATATTTTGGCATTGTAAAACAGGGGAGACAGAGACCCCATGAATTTGATTCTCAAAGAGTAGGTAACTTTGATTCCAATTAATAAAAGTCAACTGTCAGCATTTACATTTTTGTTCCAGTTTCCTCTTGTCTGAGTTGTTGTGACAAAAAATTCCAATAAAAATTGACCTGGGATGGATTGATGCTTTTGCAATACATCAATACTGTTTTGAGCTTCAACAATCTTTAAGTCTTGTTTCCTCTCATGCTTCAAGGACAAATCCATCCTTGAAGGGACGACACATATTAAATCTAATTATTATTGTTTACATTCAAAAGTTATTATTTAGGGTGAAGTCTATGAGGGTAGTTGTATTTCTTGTGACCTATGTACGGAAGTCTTCTTCACTTCATATCATCATCCTTTGTATATTTACACTGATCATGTATGTGTTGATGCCTTTATGGATGGATGGGATGGAAATGGTTTCAATTTGGATTTCAAAGGTGCTGTTGGCAGTGATGGGAAAAACACAAGACAGAAACAAGGGATTACTTGAATTCAAGAGATGGCATTCCCTTCCCTTTGTGGAACAACATACAAAAGAGGGAATCAAATGTCCAATTTCACCTGAAATGGATTGTGAAATTCTCCTTTCTTTTAGTTCTGAAGGAATTTACTAAGTCAAGGAGGGAGTTAGCTAATTTTCTGCTAGGATTTAAACTGTGTGCCTTAGGAATTACATGGTTATATAAATTAATATTATGCAGAATGTTTGCTTATTCTTTTGTTTATATGTGATGCTTATTGAAAATGTATCTTACTCTATTGTGTCATCATTACATAACATGTTTATTTCACTCATTTATAAATCAGTACGAGACTTTCATGGTTCTAACTTGGAATTTATTTCCAGTTTTGTGACAGCTTCCTCATTGCTATTTGGATTACTTTTATATGATGTTTTCTGGGTGTTTGGGTCTTCCCATGTCTTTGGTGACAATTTCATGGTTACTGTAAGTATCAACTGAAGACAGATCTTGATATTGAACATTCATCTGATACCTAGATACAATGTAATATGGCATTTATATATATTTTTTAAAAACACTTACAGCCGTCGGTTAAGCGACGGCATGTACGTGATTTTTTTTTAAAACATTGATAGTTGTCGGATAATCGACGCTTTATATGTCGGAAAACCGACGCTTTAGATTTAACCCTATCGGTTAAGCGACGGATTGTAGGTATTTTTTTTTAAAACATTGATAGTCGTCAGATAACCGACGCTTTACATTTAATCCCGTCGGTTAAGCGATGTCTTACGGGTGTTTTTTTAAATTTAATATGAATTAGATGTCGGATAACCAACGATTGACATTTAACTGACAGTAAACTGAGCTGTCATTTAATCGATGGATTGGAGAGATGTCGGATAACCGACGAAAATCCACCAAGGCTTAAAAAAAATCATAGTGTCGTACATGCGACCGGGAAGTGTCAAAAAATTTGACAATACGACTGTCAGATTTTTGGTTGAAATGTAGTAGTGGGGGTTGTGGAGAAGAAATCCATCCATCTAACTCTATCTGTGTGGCTCCGCAAACCCAAGTTCTCAAGAATACCCAGCCTTCAATCCCACTCCACACATTCTGAAGACCAACCACTGTGTGCATGCAGCAAAACCAACCATTACAGCTTTGACAGGGGAAAACAAACCCCTAAATCATTCTTGGCCCTATCATGGCCAAAATGATTCCATAGTGATCTATAGCAGCCCGAATCACAAAGGAAACTAAGCCAACAAATGTGGGAACAACAGACAACGAACCGCAAAAGAAAACCACAGTCCACAATCAATAATGAAATATCTGGACAACTACAACAGGAACATGAGAAGGAAACCGATCCTCAACATAGATAGGAGGAAGACATATCACTATGGAAACCACAGAAAACACCCCATAGTGAAAACCACAGTAACATTTCACAGTTTGACAATGGTGGAGTCAAAACATAGACTTTTTGTGTGAACAAGAGGAAGAACCGATCCTCAAGCCAACAGTCGGTGAGGAAGAGGAGAACGAACCCCCCCACATAGAATCATGGATCCTTTTAACTCCCATCTGCGTGAGGAATGAATAGGAAACAATGAAGAGAGTGGACTGAACTGATCAGGCATCCCAAACGGTGCATGAGAAAACCACTCCTAGTCTATGCAGGTGACCGAACCAGCTGGTGGAGAGTGCGTGGGGGAAAAAATGCCACCCACCACTACCCAGCATTAACTACCCAACTATAATAATGTATTTTAGTGGTTGACACATGGATTTTCCCCATACGCTCATGGTTTAACATTCCCCCCCCCCCCCTTAACCTTAGGAAATCATGCCCTTTTTATTTAATGTTGCATTGTTGTAGCTGGCTGTAGGTTTATTTTAATGAATGTGCATATTTACATGATGCAAAACTATCATGTGATGGATAGCACAATATACCATCGACAACGATCCCAATTGCCGAAACATAACACAACCAAATCGATGGTGAGGTTTTTGCCTTTAGATCCACACCACGATTAATTACAAGATATACATCATGTATCTTTTAATGCAACTGGGGTCAAAACCAGGGATATTACAATCCCCTCCCCCTTGGAATAACACCGTCCTTGGTGTTCCAATACATAGGAATGCATATACCATTTGCACATCAAAATTTCAAAATTTTGTAGATCTATCCCACGTTCAATTATTTACTTGAACTTTCAGGACCAAGCCCCTCGGCTTCCACGAGCTTCTCTTGCTGGTTCTCAGCTTTTGGCTCATCCCCAAATCTAGGAACTTTTCTGTATCTTGAGTATCTCTCCAAGATTTTCTTGGGTCTTGGAAATTGTTTGAAGGAAACTTCCAGCCAAATCCAACAACTTTTGGTCGACTGCCATGATCAATGTGCATCACTGGATTTCACTTTTCTCACTTGTGAAATGCATCATTGAAATTTTGTCAAACCAACCATAATATCAAAATCAGTCAATTAATTGCCCAATTGGAATGACAGTCCAAGTCTCATCAAGGAGACTTTCATATTTTTCATTCCTTCCCAATAAGCACATGAGCTCATTCATGTCCATTCTTGGGCAGGGAATTAACTATTCCAACATTCATAATTATTTTAAGCAAATAGACACATTCTATTTTAAACCATACATGCACTCAACAATTTTTTTTTCTTCCCAAATGCATAAGTGTGTATATATATAATCAAAAGGAAAGAGAGAGCAGAAAGAGTTTTTCCCCTCTTTGTCTTGTTCCATCCTGGAACCCACACCACCACTATGGTTTTTCATGCTCTCAACCTCTTTCACTTCACCATGAATGCTGGACCAATCCCTCTTGGTCATGACACTTAGTTTCTTTGATCTATTTCAGACGTCTCAACCATGGAGCCTCCCCACATTGTTTGTCTCGACTGCTAGGAACTTCACAGTCTCACTAACGCCTTTTTCATTACTGCTCATTCTGAGCTCTTTAGGACAGTCACATGTCCACATGCACTGTTGGGATGATTTCATAGTCCTCACTTCCAGTGATACCTATATTCAAACATTGAATAAATTCACATGTAATTTTATTCTCATCACTTTTTATCTCTTAAACAAGAGCTTAAAACATCATAACCAAATCATGTACACATGTATATTCATAAGCAATAAATTGTAAAATAATCCAATACTTATATGTATTGTCTGTTCCCTTGTTGATCCACAAGATCATGCTTTGCTTTGCAAGCCTTGGGATTGCCTATGGACTTGGATGTCAGGTCATCACACAGGCTGCTTCACAAGTTCCTTTTATATATATCACGCATAGTCAAGCCAACCTATATTTGGGTTTGTCAGACCGTCCAGCCAAGCCAATATACAATTGGGTTTATTAGGTTGTATCCAATCAAGCCAATACACTGCTGGGTTTATCAGGCTACTCAGCCAATCCAACTAACAGTTGGGTTTATCAGACTACAGGTATTCAAGACAACACTGTACTGTTTCCATAATTTCCATAACATCAAATAATTACACAGTTAAGCCAACCTTCAGTTGGGTTTATCAGATTGTCAACAAATCACCTGCACTTATATCAACAATACACTTATATCAACAATAAACGACCATTTCCAGGTCCATGATCTACTATGGGTCCCTAGGCATATACTAGCCCAGCATCTCCTTCTAGTACATCTTTATGCCGACTGGGAAGGAAACTTTATCATTACCATTTCCAGGTTTCATTTCTAGCAGTGAGCTTTAATTCCACTACCCCATACAACACAAGAAACCACCCCCTTCTCTGCTCTTCAGTCCCTCGGGAATGTCTCCTTCTCTGTTCTCTTCAGTAGGAGGTAGGACAATCCCAAGCCATTGTCCATTTACTGTGCAACACTAGACTACATCTGTTTAGCCTGAAAACACACATAATACAAGCAACTCATTAGCATTATTGTTCTAAAACTGTAATCACATTTCATATCATTCACTATCAAGTATTGAGACACCAGGAGTGCATCCACTCCCAAGGGTGTAATCAATATTGAAAACCCTTTCATGATCCGACATCAGAAAAGTGTGCCACCTTTTCTGGTCTGTGCCATGTAGGCCCTGTTCATACTCAAGCAATCGGTAATCATGGAAATAAAATCAAAACATGTTCTACATATGGAATTTTAATAATTTGACATGCATATTCTTAGATAGGGTCACAAAACACTTATCCATTTGCCGATGCGGTATTCCTTTGGTAAGGAGGAATGGGGGCTCCCTTCTCTGAGCTAACAGTCCCTCAGTTTGTCACTCCAATTCCTCTTTACATTTTGTATCCACACATGTCTTACCGACATAACCTATACCATCTCACTCATGTTTCTTACCCAACATGCAGTGCAGATGAGACATTTCCAAAATGTCCAATGGAGTTTCACCAGAAACCCATTTCTAGATAAGGGAAAACCTTCCCATGAAGTTTGGCTCCTGCAGGCCATCACACATGATCTTCCTATAGTGTGTACCCCTGGCACATTCACCAAATAGCCAAACGGTCAATCATTATATGATAATACAATCCAAATTCAATTGTTCCATAACCAATCAATGACATTAGTAATTAAATTCAATGAGAATTTGCAACTTTGTTTACTACAGAAATTGATTTTCTTGGCAATGAGGTGATCCTCAATTGTGGGTCTCTTGTAAGTAGCACCACTATTCCCATTATAATTTTATGCTTACTAGCATAACATGAATACCCACTTACAATGCATCCTCCTGACACAATCTTATGCAAGCCAATAGTGATTAGTAGTTGTCAGCAATTTCTTAAATCCGAAACTCACAATTCAAATTTAACAACCCATCATACATACAAACTATTTTCACAGCCATGAGACTCTTCTCATAAGGTTTGCCTCTTTCACATGGTATATTTCGGCCTTTGTCATGGTCTTACCCAAATTTCCATGCCCCAAACAATCTACCCGAAACCTGAACCTCAGTCATCCAAACACTTAGTAAGTCTTGATGCATATAAATTTTTCATTGCTGCAACAATCACTTAAGCATTTTCAGAATTTATAAAATTCAAACACTTCCAACTGTTAATCTCATCAATATTACCAAAACTCATTTACTTCACGCAATCATTATCATACTTTAAATTACAGGGTACAATCACATCATTTATGCAATTTAAATGAAATGTTTAGATACTCCTTACTTCACAAGCATATCATTTGTACCACGTTGCCCTTCCATAGTGCACTTCTGGCAGCCAATTGATCATGGCTATCCTCTTCATGCACTTACTATCCTGCATTCATAACAGCTCTTGAAATGGTTCCAAGATTGTCATCAATTCATCATTTCATCCATTAGTTATTCATAATAACTCATGCACTATCTCTATGCATTCATGCATTGCATCGCAACATTTGCACCCATACTTATGTATGCATATCTACAACATTTACTCATAATTTTCATATGCATCCATTCAATCCATAACTACAAGATTTATAAAATATTAATGCATACCCACTCATGGGCTAACCATGACTACTTCATATAGGATGCATGACTATAATCAAGATCATTAGTGCTTACTTTCCTTGGGCTACTAAGCTCATAACAACATAATATAGGGATGACACCTTTCTCTCTGAATGCAGTATAAAATTCAAATACCCACATGGTATGAGACCTCTTGCTTTTACCACTCCATGCAATTGCGATAATTAAGCTCTTACCTTCATGGGTCCTACTTACACCCTTGAAATTACTAGTTTGGTTGGTCCTTTGGAGGAGATTTCAGAATTTGCTCACCAACTTTTGATTCTGGACTTGTTGCCTTATCCCTTTCTCCATAGGGTTGCTAGTCACATTCGTCGGCATTAGCAACATATTCAACCATGTCCATGTTGTCGTTGGTTTTTCCACTATTGTCAACACCAATGCAATAATTACCATTAGTGGCTCATTATTAATGTATAATTCTCACTATTCTTACCAACATGTAATATCCTATGCATGCAAGGCATATCCTCATACATTTCATGTATAAAACTTGTAATCATAATTAATAAGACAGGGTTTAAGGAAATTTCCCTTTTTCAAATCCTTCATCCCTACATGGAACTCCTCTTCCACACAACAACTGGTTTGACTTCATGGTCTTGCTACCTATAGGAATGTAATTCTTGGATAATCATCCATATTGACAGCAACACATTTTTTTTCAAGCAATCACTAGCACTTTGCTGCTCCACATTCAGATTCTAGTGATTCTCCCTTCTTCCCTACTGGATAAGCTTTCCAATGCCTATGCACATGCTTCATTCTAACCTCGGGTGTGAAAACCACACCATTTCAAAAATGATGGCAAAGAACACCATTGAATTTTTGTCTGAAATGTGAACTTCAGCCACCTAGGGTTTTCTTCCTGCTGAAAAATCCAATGAGAATTCACTGCAAAACCCACTGGAGCACTAGCTAGAATTTGCTGAGAAAAAATTCCACTTTGAAAAACCCAAAATTTTCTTTGGCCCAATCAGACCCTTTTCCAACAATTTTTTCGACACTTCGACGATCGAAAAACCTAACATTCCATTTTATCGAACCTTCATTCCTCTAGACTTCTGGACTATTCATCGGGTCTCTTTCCCACTATCTTTTCAGCGTTTCGGTGATCAAAATGTCTAGGCTTCCGATCTGCATCGACGGGTTGCTCATCTATTTCCTTCCAGCGGTCAGAACCTCAAGTCACTGCGGCATCAACAGTCAGAAATTCTACCATCGGAAGGTTAGTCCTCTAGACTTCCGCAACTATGGACGCACAATCAACAAAAAATTTTCGATGTCCTTCTCCCACAGTGTCAACGAATACTCCCACTATAATTTTTCGATCGATGGTTGGAACAACTGTCCATTGGAGGGATATTCTACTAAACATCCATAACAACGGATGCTCGATCAAATATCTTCTGCCGATTGGTGCTCTAATAATCTATCATTTGCCGATCACCGATGACCAACACTTAGAAAAATTCAAAAAACTTTTTTTCCTCTCTGTCATTTCTCCCGCAACGCTTCGTTGGATATTCCATCTACTATTTTCCGCCGACACTGTGGGGACTCCATCAACTACATTGTGCCACCATTTCGGTGGTCCTCCGTGGTTGAATTCCTATGGAAGTTTCCTCTTCACTGTCATTTCGTCGGCTCTCCTTTCCACTAATTCTTGCCGACGTTTCCGGCGCTTTCATCGTCTTTTAACATTTTCCGCTCGGCGTCCGGATCCACTAATAATTTTTTATCAGCTATCTGAAGCACAACTATTACGACATCGGTAGTCGGGGCCTCTATCTATCAGAAGATTAGTCCTATAGACTTCTGCAATGGCGGCACATGAACTACTAATTCCTTCCGATGTTCATCGGTGACCAATACAACTAACTTCTGCCAATTGCTGATGGATTCAACACTTAGAAAAATTTTGAATTTTCTTCTTTGCATCGGCTTTTCCTTTAACTAAGTTTCACTAATACACTTCACTAGACCTCGGCAGCTTCATCCTCTATAAATCTTCGATGATGTCCATCAGCGGTCTCATCGTCTAAATTTCGCCAATGGCCGATGGTTTTCAACACTTAAGAAAATTTCAAAAATTTTCTTCTTCCTTCTATGTCGGCAAACCAAACAACTAACTTCTGCCGACGACATTGGCGGTCCGAACGACTAGATTTTTGTCAACACCAAAGGTCAATATCAGATGTTTCCTCAACTATATTGAGCCAATGTTTCGGCAGTCTTTGGCTAATCCTCGCTGAAACTACAGCTCCTACATCCACTAAGTTTTGCCAACAACTGATGATTCCCATACTTAGAAAATTTTTCTGAAATTTCTTCTTTAGCCTTCTTTCTAAAGCTTCATTATCTCAACCGTCTCCTACTCTTTGCCGACGTATCAATGCCTTCACTATCTATTTTCTTACGTTTCGGCTACGTCTTCAACTAATCATTCGCGATCCAATGCTTTAATCATCGTCAATCGCTGATGGTCTTATCACTTCAGTTTTTTGCCACTCGCATTAGCTAGTGCATCATCTAAATTTCGTCGATGGTCTGGACTAAGCGAGCTGACGTTTTGGCCGCCTTCACAAGATCTCCGTCAACGTTTCGATGCTACCATCGTCTAATCATCGGCGATGAAATCACTAACTTCTGTCGATCGCCGATGATCGGACTTCGAAAATTTTTCTTTCCTTTGTCTTTTCTCTGCGTTGGGTGGTCTTCAGGCTATGCGTTCTGTTGCATCAGAGGATCTTCCAACTAAGTGATCCGCTACATCAGAAGAAATTCTCACTAAGTTTTCCGATGAGCCTACAATTCTAACACTTATAAAAATTTTGTGAAATTTTTCTGTCATAAATCTGTGATCTCTGCTGGGCAGAAGGAAACTTGCCTCTGCTGGGTGATCTTTCATGGCCTTCAAAGGCCTAATGCTACAATGATGGCTCTGTCACTGCATCTGCATAGCCCATTCAGGCCCATGCTGCAAACATGAGCTTTGATACCATCCTATAACGTCCCCGACCCTCTGACCGGTGAAGAGGACGCCACCAAACCATCAAACATCCGGGAAACTAGCCTGATGAACATGAACATAAAAAAATGAAATAAAATTCTTAAAAAATAAAAGATGGTAAGATGCATAGTCATTCAAATACACAGCGAAAGAAAACATACATTTAGGAACTCGACATGTTCATCATAGTTCATTAGCCATCAAGTATAATTTGTAGAGATGAAATATACAAGGATACTTATCTCATGAAGAACTTGCCCCACAACCAGTGACGTCGATGTAATGTTCCACCCAACCATAGGCCAACATGCTCATCAATCTCTCAACAACACTTCCACCCCTATGCTGGGCATGATTCCCCAAGGAATAAGGGACTAAGCAGGCTTACACATAGCCAAGGTACACCAATCAGCCAAGCCCACACAGTAGGGCTTATCAGGCTATCAAGGAGCTAGGAGAAACTAAATGCTAAGCTGGTGAGCTCATGGAAGAGCTAAGGACACCTACACCAGATCTAGCCTAACCTCTAAGACACTCACACAAACTCGGCACTAGGAATCAGTCCCTTCTCTGCTTCACAGACCCTCAGGCCCTGACTTCCCTTGCCAATGCTCTTCTGGGGTTGTGGAGAAGAAAGCCAGCCATCTAAATCTATTTGTGTGGCTCTCCAAACCCAAGTTCTCAAGCATACCCAACCTTCAATCCCACTCCACACAGTCTAATGACCAACCACTGCATGCATGCAGCAAAACCAACAATTACAGCTTTGACAGGAGAAAACAAACCCTTGAATCGTTCTTGGCCCTATCGTGTCCAAAACAATTCCACAGCGATCTACAGCAGCCCAAATCGCAAAGGAAACTCTGCCAAAAAATGTGGGAACAATAGCCAATGAACAACAAAAGAAAAGCACAGTCCACGATCAATAATGAAATATATGGACAACTACAATAGGAACGCGGGTAAGAAACCAATCCTCAACATAGACAGGAGGAAGACATATCCCCAAGGAAACCATGGAAAACATCCCACAGTGAAAACCACAGCAACATTTCATAGTCCAACAATGGTGGAGTCAAAACATAGACTTTCTGTGTGAACAAGTGGAATAACTGATCCTCAGCCCAACAGTCAGTGAGGAAGAGGAGAACGAACCCCCACACACAAAATTTTGGATCCTTTTAACTCCTCTCTGCGTGAGTAATGAACAACCAACGATGGAGAGAGTGGACAGAACCGATTGGGCATCCCAAATGGTGTGTGAGGAAACCAGTCCTAGTCCGTGCGGGTGACTAAACGGGCTGATGGAGAGTTCGCAGGGGAAAACCTGCTATTGTAATCTCACACATCACATAAGGTTACCAATAATACACACTAAAACATATATATATATATATATATATATATATATATTAGAAAACAAGAGATAAGAACAAATAGGTGAATTAACATATTATATTACATGAATGAGTCCATATGACATAGAGAGCTGAACTGAGTTCTCATCTGGCTCAACAGCCTAATATATATGATTACAGAATGGTTACAAAATAACTACCTATCTGTTTGGTGAACCGACACGACCTTAGGTGGTCGACCTAATCTCTAGCTTTAGTCAGCTGATTGACTTAGTCAACTGATCGACTAAGTCGGTTGTCGTTCAAGTCGACTTATCGACTTGCTCCTTCTACATCTCCCCCACGAACAAAACGTTTCTTCGTCCCGAAGAAACAGGGAGGTACAAAATTCTTGCTTGCCTTTAATAGTTATTGCGGCGGGCTGTGAAGTCTGATGGTCAGTATTTTCTGTACGCAGACTTCTACAATGGCTGGGGCTATTACTGCGAGGTGATGTTGGAAATATGTCCAACTCTGCAAAAAAATTTGGATGTCAATGGTGAGTGTGGTCAAGCCTGATAAGATCGACATATTTTCTAAGATGGAGACTTCAACTATACTCTCCATGTTGGGACCCATGAACTGGTCCTTCTCCTCTGTAGTTTCAATAAGTTGTTTCATCTGCGAGCAGATGCTATCAAGGGGCTGTTACTACGAGGTGATGTTGGAAATCTGTCCAACTCTACAAAATTTTCTGGTTGTCGATGGTGTTATGTTGATGGGCATGATGGCGGTTTTCGAGATGGTAAGTTCATGTCATGGTTTTTTGTATGTACGGTACTTTTTGGTTTTTGAATTTTTAGGTTTTTATGGTTTTTGGTTCACAGTTATGGTCGTTATCTGATTTTTTTTTCTTGGTGAATTAGTTTCTGTAGCGTTTTAGTCAGGCTCCATTAACGAGCTTCCGAAATACTATGCCCTGTAACATCCATAATAGGACAAATCCATTGGGATGTATCTCTTCGACAACGTAAGGTCCCATCCATTATGTGTGAAGTTTCTTAGGTTTTCCTTTGACCCGACTATTGTATAGCAAAGCAAGGTCTCCGACCGACAGGTTTTTGTTCTTGATGTTGCGGTTGTGTGATGTTTTCTGTTGTTGCTTCTGGATTGCTTGGTGTTGTATAGCCATGAGTCGGTGCTCTTCCAGCTTGCTGAGTTTAAATAGTCGGTCCTTCTTTCCCTGTTCGACATTGACATGTAGTATTTCTGCGATAATAGGTGTCTGTTGTTGGAAGTGTAGTGGAACTACTGCTTCTTGTCCATAGACTAGTTGAAAAGGAGTTTGGTCAGTCGAGCGTTTATAGGCTGTTCTATATGCCCATAATACTATAGGTATTTTCTCATCCCAGTCGTCCTTGTCAGCATTACATATTTTAGTTAATACTATTGTTAATGTTTTATTGAATGCTTCAATTTCTCCATTCGACTGACAATGATATGATGTACTCTGACGGTGGTCGATTTGGAACTTGTCGGTTAGGGTTTTGATAGTTTTGTTGATAAAGTGTGTCCCTTGATCACAATCAGGGTTAGTGGACATCCAAATCTAGTGATGATAATCTCATAGATAAACTTAGCAGCTATCTCACTAGAACATGTATCGACCGGTTCAACTTCTACCCATTTAGTGACATATTCAACTGCAGTAATGATATATCTTGCACCTGACCTTTTTACTGGTATAGGAAATGGTCCTATGAAGTCTATGGCCCAGATTTCAAATGTGAGACTGGGGTTTATTGATATCAAAGGCATTTCTATACTATAGGTTTCCACGGAGGTTAAGTCGGGCAAGGTTCGGTCAGAAGGTAAGTTTTGTTCATAGGGTAGGGGTAGGCTGGCAAGGTTCGTTCATATGCAGGCCGAGGCAGTATGTCTGAGTGTAAGGTCCCAAGGCATAGGTAAGGGTCTGAGGTTCCCAAGGATGTAGATAGCAAGAGGCATTCGAAAGTGAAGTATTTTGGTCATAGAAATGAGCTCCTAGAAGAGTTTTGAATGGCTTTTCCATAAACTCATTTTTTAAACAAACCAGACTACAACTTTAGAATGCTCCCTACTACCTACATTTGCACCTTGGTTAGAGGCGTGCAGTATGGTTTTTCAGGCTGCTATAGGCAGGGGGCGACCTAGTCATTGACATCTGTCACATCGACTAACAAAATTTTTGCAATCTCTGTGGAGGGTCGACCACCATAATCCTAACTATTGGATCTTCTTTGTAGTTGTGTCTTCTTGGAAATACCCCCATATAGGTCCATAGTGTGCTTCATGCATAATGTGGTCTCATTCATGTTCTAGTACACATATTCTGAGGATGTCATCTAATCCCATTTTATACAAAAATCCATTGATAAGATTGTATGGTGCAGCCTTCATAGCTAAGAATTGTTTTTTCTTGGTGCTCATACCTTTTGGTGCATGTTCATCTTCTAAGAACTGAGCTATTTCTTCCAGTTCTGTTGGGACTACTTCTACCCAAAATAAATGTGCATCAAGTAAGTCATCGGCGACTCCTGTCGGTTCTTCTCCCATGTTGATTCGGGATAAATGGTCGGGACCTACATTTAACTTGCCCGATCGGACAATGACTTCAAACTCAAATTCTTAGAAAAGAAGTATCCATCGACAGATCCTTCCATGATGGAGTGGTTTATTGATGAGGTACTTGAGGGCCTGATGGTCTGTATATAATATAAATGGATTAGCTAACAGATAATGTCAATATTTTTGTAAGGAAAAGACCATTCGTAGGGCTTCTCTTTGTGTTGTCGAATAGTTTCTTTCACCCTTATTTGACTTCCTGCGACTGTAAACTATAGGATAGTCCATTCCATCATCTCCTGGTTGAGTTAAGATTGCACCTATTACGAGGCCTGTTGCATCAATATGGACATGGAATTTGATCGACCAGTTTGGAAACTTTAGGATTGGGGCTTCGACTAGTTTTCTTTTTAATTTTTCAAATGATATGTGGCATTCCTCTGTCTAGTTAAACTCTTGATCTTCCCTTAATAGTTCTTCCAGAGGATAGGTCATATCTGAATAATATCTTATGAATTTTCTGTAATAGCCTGTGTGGCCAAGTAACACCCTGACTTGTTTTGGGTTTACTGGGGGTTTCAAGTCAAGAATAATTTTTATCTTTGTGAATTCAACCTTAATACCTTACAGACAATGTGCCCTAGTAATATCCCTATGGGGGTCACAAATATGCATTTCTTGATGTTTAGGGAGAGTTGAATCTGTCGACATCTCTCCAGCATAAGTCGAAGCCATTTGTAATGATATTTTAGCGTAGAATATATTGTCCAATCATCAAAGTATACTGCCATGGTATTATAGATATATTTCTGAAATGTTTTGACAACAATTCGAGAAAACACTGCAGGTGCATTCTTTAATCCAAAAGGCATAACTTTGTTGTCTTCTTTAATGAACCAAATTCACACACAAAGGTTGTCTTCTTCTAGTCCTCTTTAGCTATTGGCACTTGGTTATAGCCTAAGAATCCATCTCTAAATGAGTAGCATTCATGTTCTCCAACTTCATTCAAGATTTCATCTACATAAGGTGTTGGAAACGGGTCTGTCAGTGTTACTTTGTTTAGTTCCCTGAAGTTGACACAAATTCTTAGTCTGGTCGGGTCATGTTTCTTAGGTTGTACAACCATTGGACTTGCCCATTCTGATTGGTCGATAGGGTAGATGATGCCTCCTGCCAACATGTTATCAATTTACTTCTTGACTATCTCCTCGTATTTGTGAGCTAGTTTATAAGGTCTATTCTGCACAGGTCGAACATCAAGTTTTAGTATCAATTTTCATCTCTCCCATTTCGTGGACTAAGCCTTTTAGGTCTTTGTAATCTCTAACAAATACATCTTCGAACTCCTTTAATAAGTTCACTATCTCTATGGTCTGTTCTTCACTCCAATAGTCACCAATCTTTGCCATTTTTGGTCGATCATCATTTGAGATGTCGAATTCTTTAGTTTGGACTTTAGCGTCTAGCCACTCTGGTGCTTTAGCTTCATTGATTGGTCAAATTCCTTCTTTGAACTGTGAGAATGTGGCAGGGAAGTCGGATGCAGTGATTCTGTCGGTATCTTGTTTGTCAGTTGTTTTGACTTTTAGGATTGTACAAATAGGTTTTGTTGTTTTGACATGGTTAGATTTCCATCTAAAGCTTTTTCCTTCTGTGTTTTCATTTTCTAGCTGTAATCTTGTCGACTATGGCTTTAGCTGTGTTTGTATTTTGTTACATTTCCTTATCTTTCGGTGATCTTGTAAGGGTTTATTTTTGGTCGGCTAGATAATTTCTTTAATTTGTTTTGCTGTTTCGACCAGATTTTCATTTTGAGGTATAAAGTTGAAATTTTTAATAAAATTTTTCCTTAGTTCATGCCATAAGAAGGTTTCACCTCTAGCTTCTTCCATCTTACACCATTTTTATGGTAAGTCAGCTAGGGTTGATGGGAACAAGTGTGTCCATGCTCGTTCGTCTTTGTATCCAAGCCTTCTCCACTCCTTTTCACAGGTTTTGATATGATCTTCTGGGTTCTTTTCTTGAGTGAATACATGTATCTGAGCTTGTTGGGTTAACTTATTTCCTCCAAACCTTTCGACAAAGTAAGTCGAAGCAATTGTCCAGGTCTGCAGTCTTGTCTGATGGGTATCCCACCATCTAGCATCTTGTCCTGTAAAAGTTTCGCCTAGGCTTTGAAGTTGGCCATGTTCACCAATATTTTTGGACACTTGTTCGACATGCATGACTGGTGATTCCCTTTCTTTATATCTTGGTAGTTGTATATTATTCAGGTTGGTAGGTTGTAGAGTAGGGTGTTCCTTAATTTTCTTCTCAAAGATCTTTGGGACAATGGACACTATGAAGCATTGTTGGGTGGGCTTTTTTTGCACTTTTTGTATAGTCCAGCACCCTCTTGCTTTTGTTTCATAGTTTTCAAGCTCCCAGTCATATAATTCAGCAACAAAATTATAACCAACTGAGTCTTGGTTACCTAAGTGAATTTCTCTGTGGATGTTTGGATCTGTGTAGTCTGCGTTGTTGTGGATTTGGTAAAGTTGTCGGACATCGACTTCTTCATCAATAGGTTCAGTCCAAGGTTCCCCTTAAGATGGATGAATGGGTACAATGACCTTTTGTCCATTTTATTTTAATTTGATTCATTCCTTGTCCAGGTATATGGATGCTTTCATCTTTCTACCCCAAGGTCAATTGACTAACGTTGGGAAGGAATTGGATCCTTCCTTTGGGTCAACCTTGGTTGAGATTCCTTTTATAGTCGTGTCAACATTTTTCCAGACTCCAATTGGTTCAATTAGACCCTGGTCGACTAGTTTCAGGTATATTCCTGACTCATAGAGTCAAGGTTAGCCCATTTGTTCCTAAGTGTCATGAGTCACGATGTTTACTTGTGAGCCGAAGTCGAGCACTACTTGTTGGACGTGGAAACCTTTGATTTCTAGGTCGACAAGGGGGTCGACATCACCTTTGTCTTTTTTTATTTAAGATGCAGATGTTCTTTGTTTGTTTTTCAGAGTGGTTACCTTTTATTTCATACAACAAATCGATAAACTGGGATGCTGAATTGTCTATTTGAACGAGATGGATTAATTCATTTATTGTGATAGGTAGACTATTATGAACGTTTTATTGTTGTGCAATTTATTTGAATACATTAGTTGCCTCTTTGTATATTTTTTTTTCCTTTAGTGGGTCAGGATAGACATTTTTCTCTTTTATTTTACTGATTTTGGGGTTATCATGTCCTATTTTTGTTCCTTGTCGAGTTAGAATGTGTAAATTTTTGGTGGTTATTACATCATTTTTTTGCACATATGACAAGACATTAACATTTTTTTTCATATTAATTTTTTCTAACATGGTAGGGAAATCCTCAAGTGAGTGATCCCCTACCCCATAGTGAGTATAGAATTTGAGATTAGTCCTATCTTTGTATGAACAGTTTGCGTACCGATGTCCCTCTTTATAACATCTAAAGCACTGGATGGGTCAATGCGGTCGGTTGTCATGATTCCCAGGGAATCAACCTCTTCCTCCATAGCCTACACATTGATTGTCATACCAGCACTCATATCATCAACCATCGTATCTCTGACCATTTTGATCATTTGCTAGATTATTTTGCTCATTATGCTACGCTACTGCATTAGTTTGGTAGACTGCCTGATAGTTCTGTCAGTTCTTCAGGTTCAACTGACAGTCGGCCATGTTATGACTTTTGGTCTCGCAGATGGCACACTAAGAAGCCTTACTGTTCTTCTTGTTGAACGGATAGTCTTTCGTTAAGTGATCTCCGTGCTCCTGGAAAATGTCACAAAAAGACTTGGTCTGTACGAATCGAACATCCTGTCGCCTGTACTCCTATCGACAGTTATCTTTGGAATGGCCGGCTGTCGAATATTTGGTGCACCAGATCTCCTGATTCTTGAGGCTTATTTCCTTCAAAGACTTCTGTACATTCTCGAGTTGTTCTTCCAATCTGTGGTCCGTGGGGTAAGAGGGTATGTATTCATCCATCTCCACTCAAAGAGCTTTTGTTAGTGCATCTTTATAAGTTTTGAACATTTTCAGACTAATGTGTCGACGCACTTTTTGAGATAGTCCTGCAAGAAACCACTGGATTAGTAACTATTTATCTATAACATAATCTATCTAGCTCAATAGGTATTTCCAGTGCTTATCGTAGTCGCGGACAGATTCCCCTGGATTTTGTGATGTGGTTTTTAGTTTTTTCCCAGCCAGGTGCTTAGCATCTGGAGTTTTGAAAAATGACAAAAATTGTGTCTTAATCTTGGCTTTTGTTGCTCTAGGTTGTCTTTCTGAAAAGGTAATGTACCACTTCAATGCCATTTTTCTTAAGGCACCTGTGAACTGTGCCATTTTTATATCTTCGTCTCTAACTTGGTTGGCCTCCCAAGTCAACTCGCAGATGAACCAGTGTCATTTGGGGTCCTCATCCCTCTCATATAGAGGAATGTGAGCCATTCCATGATCCATATCTGAATCATTGTCACTGCTCTCAGGAGGTGGAGGCGGTGGAGGTGGGGGTGGTGGTGAGGGTGGTGGGGTTATTGTTTTGTTCGGCTCTGCGGGACTATGGTCGGCGGAACTTGCGTTCTCATCGTCTTTCGATTGTTCGTCGACTTGCAGTCGGTTGATGTTGACTTCTGCTATCGATGGTCCACTGCAACTATTTGTTTGCAGTTCAGAATGTTTTGTTTCTTCTAAAGCTGTATTTGGTGGGCGAGGGGGGGGGGTGCTCCTTCATGTGTGGGTAAGAGCAAGTGGATACTTCAGTTGAATGGTGCCGCTTGAAAGGTCACACAATTTCCTTCTTTTGGTCGACGTATAATGAGGCGTCATCTAATGTATGTTTCATCGTCTAGTCAACTCCATATACTAAAGTCACCAGCTCATAGTTGGAGGTATTCTTCGATAATAGTCTGTATTCGAGTACGTGGATTCAATGGAGAGAGGTTTATTCCTTCATTGGGAGCTCTTAGTTGGAGAGCTTTTGGCTGCTCTATCCACAATTTTTCCTCCGTAGGGGTCACTTCTTGTTCCACTCCTTCTTCATGTCGGTCATGACCCGAATCTGGCGGATTCTCTTCCTGGTCATTCTCCCTAGGACTCCTTCCTCTGTGCATCTCTAAGGCTGTTTCTCATCTTGCTTCCCTTCTCTGGTGTCTCTCTTCTCTCTCTATTTTCTGAATGTCAGACATACCTTCGTATGATACTATTCTCTTGATTTCCCTTTTTGTCGATTTCTCATTACTAGTTCCTGGTATCTGGTTCTAGTCGGCTAGAATCCACAATACTCTATCTCGAAATATAACCAGCTACCCCCCCATAGCCTACTCAACGTCTTTTAGAAAGCCCGGATAGTTCAATATATTTGCTTAGGAAGTATTCCCACTCCCTTTCTGCAATAAATTTTTCCCACTTCCTTTGCTTCTCTGCCCAGTTAGAGTTTGATGGTAGTTCGTGAAGTAGTGGACGAGGTTCAACAATGTGTCCTACTCCGTTCTCAATCAAGAATTTGAATAGCAGGGTTGGTAAGGAGCACATAAATTGTTCGGTGAGATCTGTGTAAAATTTCTCCTTGACTGTTTCCACTGAAGTTCTGTCTTCGACTGCTTGCTCCTCACAAAAGTCATCGGCGATTTTCTCAAACCACTCCAACAAGTTTGTTCTACCTCCTTGGATCAGTTTTTCCAGCAATTGTTGTTCTTTAGTCGCTTCTGGATTTCTCATCTAGGAGTTTCTTCAAAAGTTGGGGCATTGATTCGACAAACTTTTCATGCGTCTCTGTGAAAAATCTTTCTTTTTCTTGTGCGATTGTTAATCTGTTCCTTTGCATGTAATTCTGCAAATAGTTTGCAACTTTACGTTCCCACCAGTCCTTAATCTCCTGCTCTGGTATCATCTGTTTTCATACATTTCAATCATGTACTACCGGTAACATAACCAATGTTGTAATCTCACAGATCACATAAGGTTACATACACACACACACATATATATATCAGAGACAAGAGATAAGAACAAATAGGTGAATTAATAGATTATATTACACGAATGAGTCCATACAACACAGAGAACTGAACTGAGTTCTCATCTGGGTCAACAGCCTAATATATATGATTACATAATGGTTACAAAATAACTACTTGTCGGTTCGATGAACCGACACGGCCTTAGGTGGTCGACCTAATCTCTAGCTTTAGTCAATCGACCGACTTAGTTGGCTGATCGACTAAGTCAGCCCATCGACTTAGTCAACTGATCGACTAAGTCAGATGTCGTTCAAGTTGACTTATTGACTTTCTCCTTTTACACCTGCCACCCACCACTACCCAACATTAACTTCCCAACTAACATTAGGGCTTTTAGTGGTTGAGACATGGCTTTTCCCCATAGGCTCATGGTTTAACATTCCCCCCCCCTTAACCTTAGGAAATCATGCCCTTTTCATTTAAAGTTGCACCGTCGTAGCTGGTTGTAGGTTTATTTTAATGAATGTTCTTATTTACATGATGCAAAAATATCATGTGTCGGATAGCGTGATATACCATCGATAACGATCCCAATTGCTGAAACATAACACAACCAAATCGATGGTGGGGATTTTTCCTTTAGCTCCACACCATGATTAATTAAAACATATACATCATGTATCTTTTAATGCAACCGGGGTTAGAACCAAGGGTATTACAGTTAGAAAATTCGTGAGCATATTCATGGATTGGAAACTGCTTTATGCACCTATGGGGGATTTGACTAGATTGAGTAATCCTAATTTTTGACTATTTCAGATGGCATATTTATGCAATTGATTCTCTCATGTAATGATATATTTCAGCATCCTATTACTTCACAAGGTTGGCTACTGTACACTTATTGAATACAGATTAGTGTTATGCTCCAATTTCAGTCTCCTTTGGTGTGAATTTTGCATGTTTGATTAGCAATTTTGTGAGTGTAATTGTTCTATATCTTGGGTTTAATTTCCACATGGTATCAGATCCTTTGTATATCGATTTCTATCCTTCCAAATTGTTATTGTAGGTTCGACATATTGACTGGGAGCACATTCTGCTAACTGAAGGGCACAATTTCTGAGCTATGGAGCAATCTCAAAAGATCATCTTGACTCTGTTCAATTTCTTTGAGTGGAAAGATGAGATGGAGATATTGTTGAGAGAAAAATGTATCTATAGGGTGATTATTGCAACTAAGTCAGAGCCAAATGCAGCTGTAGAGAAAATTAAATGGCACAACAGAAGGGATGATACCTATGGTCTTTTGTGTTTGAGCATTTCAAGAGACCTCCTCTTCCATATTGATGGATTGACATCACCTAATGAAGTGTGTGCAAAGCTAGAAGAGCCTCTTGGAAAGACATATGAGAATGAGCTGATATCCTTGAGTCCCATTAGCTTTGAATCATTGCAACTCTACTTTTCCAAGTTTAAGGCCCTTGTTTTGCAGTTGAAACAGTGTGGGATCGAAAAGAAGGAAGAGAAACTAGTTTTGGCCATACTATCTAAGCTTGGTTATGACTATTCAGTGTTTGATTTGATTTTCCATGCCACCAAGTTGACAGCTCGAGCCTGGAATATTCCTAAGCTTGCAAATTTCATGGAATCCCTCACACAGGAGAAAGATAAGTTGGTGATGACGAACACCACCAAACCTTCCATAGACCAAGATTTGGTAGTTGGATATTCAAGGGTGGATTCAAAAATCAAGAAAAAGGTAAAAATCCACCTGAGAAAAAGAGAGACAAGAACAAGTCTCAAAAGGAGCCCCAAGGTTCCAAGAAGAAATCCCAGAAGAAGAAGAATAAATGAGAAATGAGCAAGTGCACATACTACAGTAAGGGATCTCATCCTGAGAGCTCTTGCATGAAGAATCAAATTGACATATTGACCCAACTCCTAGAGAATAATAACATCTCCCTTCCTAATTGCTCAAAGAAGAGGGAAGGAGGATCAAATTCGGAGGATAGAGAGAGAGTACATTCCTTAGTTGCTGGCACATCAAGCTCACCTAGCTTCATCATAGACTCTGGAGCTTCTACACATATGGTTTCAACAAAAGAGACATTCTCCTCTCTTGACATGTCGAAAGGTCTACCAATAGTTTTGGGATATGACTCTCTCACTGACAGTTTGGGGAAGGGAAGGATTGATCTTGACCATGGTAAGTTCAATAATGTGTTGTATGTTCCAGGTCTTGCCTCCAATCTCTTGTTAGTGTATCATATGAATCATACTAGGTCTCCAAAGAAGTTCATCTTCTCCCTTGATGATGTTGAAATCACTGATATTTCAAATGGTAAAGTCATAGCGAAAGGTGTTGCAGGTTACACTTCGAAGGTATACAAGTTTTCCCATTTTCTACCCTACTAAAACCCCTCTGCTCTTCTGATTCATGCTAATGAAGAAAGCAAGATTTGGCATGAAATATTTATCCATCTTAACTATGAGTATCTTTCTGATTTGAGTGAAAATGATATGGTCATAGGGTTACCAAAGATCAATTTTTCTAAGGGAGTATGTCAAGGTTGTATCCTAGGAAAGCACCCAAAGAACAAGTATGAGAAAGCTAGTCATGAGATAACCTTTGCACCTCTTGAGATGATCCACAGTGACATTGCTGGTCCATTCCCTCATATGTACATGAGTTAAGAAAAATATGCATTGACCTTCATAGATGAATTTTCCAGGTATTGTTGGGTTCACTTCCTAAAGCATAAGTCTGAAGTTTTTGACCTCTTCAAAGTATTTAGAGCCTTGGTTGAAAACTAGTCTGGGAGGAAACTCAGGATCCTCAGATCTGACAATGGTGGTGAGTATGTCAAGTCTGAGTTCATTCAGTATTGTAATGATGCAGGTATTCATATGTAGCATTCAATCCCTTACACACCACAACCAAATGATGTTGCTTAGAGAAAGAACAGATCACTGAAGGAGATGGCAACCTGTATGATGGAGGCTAAGAATTTGCCACCAAAATTTTGGGTCGAGGCTATAAACTGTGCATCCTACTTCTAGAATATGGTGCCTCATGAGAATCTTGATGTTATGACTTCTTTCGAAGCTTGGAGTGGGCACAAGATAGATGTGACCCATTTCAGGATTTTTGGCTCAAAGGCTTGGGCTAGAATTGCAACTGAAAAGAGGAAGGCTTTACAGCCCCAAATCCAAGAGTGCCTATTTGTTAGGTATTCTAAAGATTCAAAAGGGTACAATATTATTAACTTTATCACTAATAAATCCTTCATTGAAAGAAGTGTTCAGTTCCAATAAGAGCCTTTAGTAGCAGTTGAAGTTGGAGAGTCTTCTTCACCACCAGATCCATTGATTATAAGTGAAGAGACTACTGAGTTTTCTAATTATGATATGTCTGATAATGATTATTTTATTGTAGATCCTAATATTCCTACAATACCAAAATGGATAGAAAAGACCATTCATGCAGCTAGGGAACTAGCTGGAAATCCTAGTGACACTAGGAGGACTAGATCTCAATTTGAGAGTGCCCTTTGTGTGAAAGATCTTCTCTTTGCTAAGAAGTGCTATCTGATGGTTGAATCAGATCCACAGACATATGAATATGTAGCACATTATCCAATATTTCAAACATTCATGAAAGAAGAATTCATCTCGCTCTAGAAGAACAACACTTGGGAACTTGTTGATCTTCCCACAAGAAGGAAGCTAGTTCAATGTAAGTGGGTTTTCAAGATTAAGTTTGCTGCTGATGGTTTAACTTTGAAATATAAGGAAATATTGGTAGGGAAGGGATACTAATAAGTACATGGTATTGACTAGAATGAAACCTTTTCACCAGTGGCAAAGATGGACTCCATAAGGCTAGCTCTATCCATTGCAGCTTCGAAGCAATGGGAGGTACATCACATGGATGTGAAGTGTGCTTTCCTAAATGGAGATCTCACTAAAGATATTTACATGTAGCAACCTGAAGGGTTTTTTTCTAATACATATTTAGTGTGTAGGTTAAAGAAATCATTGTATGGGCTCAACCAAGCCCCGAGGGCTTGGTATGCCAAGATTGATGGCTTTTTGCTATCATTGAGTTTTGTTTGATGCAAGTCTGATCCTAATGTTTATTCAAAGCCGATTCATGGTTCTTTGATGATTATTTTCTTGTATGTGGATGACCTTTTGATTACAGGAAGTTCAAATAAATGTATTTCCTCCTTGAAGGATGCAAGGAACCATGCATTTTCTATGACAGATTTGGGATTGTTGATCCAATTCTTGGGTCTTGAAATTGCTCAATTCCAACATGGAATCAAATTACATTAGTCTAAGTATGCTTTGGATTTGCTGAATAAGTTCAACACTAAGCTTGAAGAAGTAGGTTCTTCTCCTATGGTAAATAATACACTGTATAGGCAGTTGATTGGCTGTTTTCTTTATTTTACAAACACTCGACCTGATCTATCTTATGCAGTTGGTGTGGCTTTGAGATACATGGATCAGCCTAATGAGATCCAATGGAGAGCAGCCAAAATGATCCTAAACTTTGTTCAAGGAACAAGAACTCTTGGGATCTTCTACAAAGAAAAATCTGATCTTGATTTGATTGGGTTTACTGACAGTGATTGGGAAGGTGACAACACAGATCAAAAGTCTACATCAGGATATGTGTGCATGCTTGCAGAAGGACCAATCAATTGGTCAAGCAAGAAGTAGAGTGCCATAGCACTCTCATCTACAGAAGCAGAGTATAGAGGAGTTGTAAATGCATCAACTCAATGTTTTTGGTTGCAGGGGATACTTGGAGAATGTGGTTTCAAATCAGAGTTTTCAACTATTATATACTTTGATAATAAGAGCACCATTCGAATATGCAATGATCCATTTTAGAGACAGCAAACCAAGCACATTGAGATCCATATGAACTACATTAGACAGCCTGTGCATGATGGCACCATTGATCTACTATTCTATGCATGTTCATAACAAGTAGCAGATATATTCACCAAAGTTTTTTGTGAGAATACCTTCAACAATCTCAAATCACTGCTAGGGATTGCTGATCATTCTATGAAGCATGATTGATGACAAGATTTCCAAAATTTTGTTTTTCCTGTCCATGTTTAAGGGAGGATTTTCCCACTTGGTTTTTTCCTCTTCCCTTGGTTGTATGTGTTATCACTCAAAATATACCTAAGGTTTTAGAAGACAATCTCAAGGTAACAACAAAACCACTTTTAGAAAGAAACTGACTTTTCTTTCCAGAGAGGGATCTCTTGAATACAGATTTAACAAGGCTAGATATATGAATCAATAGTTTCAAGTTATGTATATGGTTGAAACAAAACATATAACCATTGGGAAATGGACTCAAAACAAATGAAGATAATACAAAGCTACCTACTTAGAATATCAACAAACACAAGATAATTATTCAGTTACAATCATTCATTGATTATCGGGCGATAGGAAGGAAATGTGAACAGTCCATTAGAATGGAGCACCACAGGATGAATTCCATATCAACTTTAGAATAAATATTTGTGTATATCTGAAACAATAACCAGATCATAACATGTATGAATTTTGAAACTATTATACACTAAGTTCAGACATGAAAGAAAACATAATGGAAGGTAAACACTTAGAAAACATTCATAGGGAAAGAAAGTACAGACTGTAACATAAAAAATACGTGAATCTTTGAAGATAAATGAGCATTGGCTCTATAATTTTATTCAAAAAATGTTCTCACAAAACATAAGTCCAATATTACGGGTTCCAACCCTCAATACATTAGTAAAATTCAAATATATACACAATAGTTTCTTCTAAGTATGTCGAAAACCAACTAACTGCTAATCATAATTTCTTGTAACTATTTCCCTAATAACTAGGAATAATAATTACATGCTTTTGTTTGAAATAACAGTTTTGCTTGATTATAGAAAATCCACAACTGCAAGGTACCACTAACAAATAGCTTCATGAGAGTGCCACACCTTTCTTTATGAATGTAATATGTATTTGGTTTTCCCAAATTTCTCCACAATTTTCCATTGTTCCAAATTTGGAATGTTGTACTCCGTCATTTGTCTTATCGACACCTCCAAATCAACATAGGATTCATAATACACAGTTGGTAATATTTTTTTAGTAACTAAAAACTGGTCCAATAATTCAAAATCTTCTGTCAGCTTTTCAACAATGACTTTTCCAGTTAATCCTTGACTAAATACTCAAACATAGAATGATCCATGCAATTATGTACCAACATACTATGATACTATTCCTGAGAAAATAGTTGTCCTTCGTCATCCCAAAAAGAAGGGAGACCATCATTAAATAAATTTTGAAAAGCCGCCTTGAAATATTTGACTCGAGAAGACATCTGGTTTGCTTTTTCCTGCACAACTTTCATAAGTTGATGTTTACCAATAAACTTCTTTTCCCACAATATACTAGCTACCTTTTCCTTGATCCCAATATCCTGTAGATCTTGATATGTCAGATAATTTAAAAAATTAATAGCATTATGAGCAGTGTCCAGAGATTTCTTTTCCATGGTTTCATTTGCTGATTTTAATCTATGAGTAGCCAAATTTACTAATGCACTTTCACCACTAATAAAATTTAAATAATGTCTGAATTTGGTAATTTCTATAGACAAGGTATCCAAGATCAAATGTTTAGCTCCGTGCAAAGGAATTTTTCCTGTGTTTCTCTCTCTTAGCTCATTGAATTTTTTCTGCAATTGGTTCTTCTCATTCCAAGATTTATTCTTTTCTTCAATACTTTTATCCAATTCCAACTTAATCTTTCCATTATCATCCTTTAACCCTTTAATCTCCACTTCCTTTAAACTTACTTGAGACATGGGAACTAGCAAATCATCTGTAGACAATTCATTTACTGGTTCTTCGCCATTAATAAGGGATTCTTTTGTATCAATGAAAGGTTGATTCATTAATTCCTCCATAACCTCCTTTTCTTAATTTTGACTTTTATTCAACCTTGTAACCTGAGTTATCAAATCAGATTTTTTTGTTTCCCATTTGTTCTTCTCCTCCTGCATCTGCAATAATTTCCCTTTGTAATCCTTCATTTCCTGGTAAACCTTTTATTTTTCTTCTTGTAGTGTAATGAATTCTAAAGACTGAACATGTTGAGTGTTAGGTACCTTGAGCTTCCTTTTCAATGCTTAAATAGTATTATATTTCTCTTCCAGAAGCTTCTTTGTTGGTTGCACATTGTTTGGTTCAGTCCTTAAACTTATGATATCTCCTTGTAGCTTATTTATTTGAATCAAATTAGCTTTATTTTCAACTTTTTCATGTTTTAAGTGAACTTCCATTTTATCCACAAGAGATTGCAATTTAGTAACTTTGACAGTAGCATGTATCAAATGAAAATAGATGACATCTCCAGTTTGTTTGTGAAGCCGTATTTTATTAGGGACGCTAATTTTATCCAGTTTTACCTCCATCTCAGACACCTTTTTGTCACTTGCCACAGCAAATTTCAGGGTATTTCTCTCTTCATCCTGAGTAGAAACCAATGATTTTTTTTTATTAATTAACTTTCTAACTCGGGGAATCATATTTTTAGTTTCATCCAATGACTGCGTCTCCTTATCAGCATAACTTGACATCAGATCTATCTTAGACTTGTACTGAGACCTAGATTCTATTTTACCTTCATATTCAAAAGAATATTGTTGCATTTGTACAGATTTTTTCTGAAACAAAACCATTTTCTTTAAGTCTTATGAACTTACTTCTTCTGAATTGATTAGTTCATTCTGATGTTGCATTTTGATTTTTTTACTTGAAGTTTCTTCATCCATGTCCATGCAACTTGTTTCAGAGATAGTCATTTTGTTAATAACAATAGAATTAACAGACATTTGAACTATCCATGTCCATGTCCATGCAACTTGTTTCAGAGATAGTCATTTTGTTAATAACAACAGAATTAACAGACATTTGAACTGTTAAAGCAAACTTATCTCTCTTATCTTCATCGGCTTCCATCATCTCTTCTTTCATAATGTCTAGATCTTCTTCAAAACTAAAAAGATTATCCATTTTATGTAATCCTTTAATGACTTGGTGATCAAACGGTTTGTTTTTGTTCAATTTCCATCTCTGAGAAATAATCTAATGTGGGTCATAATTCATTTTTTCTTCTTTCTGAAATTCCATAACTTCCAATAATTTTTCAACAACCAACAAAGCACTTTTATTTTGGAAGATGGAAGGACCAACCTTTAGAGGGAATTTTACATCATAAGATTTCTTGAATGCTCCGAAGTGTTCCTCTTTTGCATGCAGCCTTTGTCTAATGAATTCTAATGCAAACACTCTTGGTGTTATGAAGGAAGGTAACCTGTATGGTTCTCCAGTGAACCCATACAATTTTATAACAGTAAATTCTTTGTTTAAAAACCAGTCCCCTGTTCTATCCTCTGAAGAATATTGCAACATGAATCTCATGTATTCCAATACCCTAGGTAAGACATCATCAAAAGTCATTTTATATACCTCAACCATGATCGTATTCACAAATTCAAATATGCTGATCTACTTTGGGAGGTTTGAAGAAAACATTGTAGATAGAAACTATAGCTCTAACACATTTGAACATAATAACATGTTCAACAAGTGTGACTGGTACCTGAAAACCTAACCTTGGGAAACTCAACTAATTGGGTATGGATTGCTTCAGCTAAAAACTCATCAAAATTGAAACAACAAACTAAATTAGATTCAAGTTCAGTCGATCTTATACTCAGCAAAAACACCCAAAATGACTTCACTCACATGTTTAAAATTATCCAGACCCAAAAATTGACTGACCACTGACATGACTAATTGAACTTCATCTCTAAAAATACTGACATTCTATGGAAAAAACAAACCTTCTAATGACTGACCGACTTTTAAAATACTAAAAAAGAACTTACATTTGATTTCAGTTTCACAATTTTTGTACAACTCAATCATAGCTTGTTCATTGAAAGACTTAGGACTTACAGGGAAATTATTAGGAAGACTTAACACTTCGCGAAAAGATCTCGCGTCAAATCTACAGAGAATTTTGGAAGTTGCACGACTCATAACAAACCTTTCAGAAGATAAATAATGGTTTGCACACCACTTGACAAACTTTGGGAAGGGTAGATTTTGTTCGACAGAAAATTAATACAGGAAAGAATTACAGACATGTAAGACATCATTTCCCTATAACCTATACTTCCATATATGTTCCTTTGAAACATAGACACTACATACCGAAAGAATTGGGTCAAAAACATTAATTTCCCTATCAAGAACTGCTTCTTCTCTTTCATCTAAAACCCTGCATAATACCCCCAAACTTTGATATTTTTCCATAATAAGCAACGGCAACAAGTCTTCAACAAAAATATAGGAGTTTAGGCTTACCTAGTAGCTGACAGATGCGAAGGAATTGACTTTCAGAAAATGATGGCGCATTGTCTCTGCTTTTATTCACCCGCAACGTGCAAACAAAAAATAACGTTTTCCTTGGTCAACTCACCTGTATATGATGGATAACAGTTCTAAAGCTTCCAATAAGCTGTTTTTCCTTTACCACTTTTCTATTGGAACTTACTAAATAATGCCACGTGGAAAGCAGTTTGAATTCTGCTACCACTCATTTGTTTTAACTGTCTCACAATTTGGGGCTTTGGATTAGATTATGGCCATTGATCAAATTACCTATTTCATCTGAACCATTAGATCAAACCCCTTTTACACAATCTGCCAACCTTTATCATCATTTAACCTTGCATCTTTATACCGCGGATTAACTTATGGCCGTAGATTTAATCCATGTTATCTTCTGACTGTCGATCATGTTAACTCATTAACTCATTCCACTATGCACCAAAATTTTTGTTCTCATACAACTTTTCCTAGCGGATCATTTTACAACCATAGATCCACATTATCACAAATCTACACCCTCCGATGCTGCAGTAAAATAACCAAAGTGCGCATTTTGATTTAAATCATGAATATTAACCTTTTTCCAATGTTTAAATGTGTACCTTTTGGTCATATTTCACCAATTTTTAATTTATCTCTTATTATTTCTTGGTCTTATCTTCCTTCAATTTCTTAGCATAGAAGGTTCTAACAAATGGCTCCAACTGGGGATGATATCCTCCCTGTGAGGTATCAAAGAACTCATAGACCAGGTGCTTGTTTTTTACTTTTGTACCCAAAACTCCAAACTTTTTATTTTTTAGATATGTATTTTCTTTCTAAATAAAGAAAATGGCTACCCCTCAATATCTTAGGGCCTTCACTTTAGGATTCAAATCTATTTGGTTCTCCATATGTACTGCTTTCAGGAACAAATAAATATTTACAAACTATGGTACAAAAACTACCTTTTGCCTTAGGACAAGTAGTGCTTTAAAAATCTTTCATTAATAGGGCCACTATCCAGCAAAACCACATTTTGATGCTCTAGAATGAATGCATTCTCTCCTCGGTGACTTACAATAGCATAAGGACCTATCAACATGTGGTCAAATTTTCCATGTTTGTCTTCCCTCGGAGCATCCCACTTTAATACGAGGTCATCAATTTGGAATTGTTCTTCTTTCACCCTTCTATTAAAGTTGTTTTCCATTTTTTCCTGATGTATTTTCGCTTCATTATAAGCTTTATTCCTTTTCGCATCCAATTTGATAATTTGGTTTATCCTTCTCTGCATATGGTTTAGCTCTTCCTGCTATTACTATAAAAATCCCATAAATGGTACACCCAACAATGCTGGAAAAATGACTTCAGTTCCATATACCAATTGAAAAGGAGACATTCCAATTGCCATTTTAGTGCTAATTCTATGGGATAGCTTGGTGTGCCAAGCCCTTTTGTACTCTTCTAATAACTTCTTAATGATTCTTATGAGACTTTTATTAGAAGACTCTGCTAGTCCATTTCCCTATGGATATAAGCACTTGAATGGTTAAGACCGATGTGATATTTATGACAAAAATTAATCATCTTTTTGGACTTAAAATTTGCTGCATTATTAGTCACAATTCTTCTGGGACAACCAAGCCTAGCCAATATATTTTCTTCAAGAAAATCCATGATCACTGTCTCAGTAGCTCTCCTGGTAGGTATTGCTTCAATCCACTATGTGAAATGGTCTGTAGCTATTAAAATCCACTTATGTTGTCCTGAATAATTTGGGTTTATTTCTCCATTAAAATCCAATCCCCACTGCTAAAAAGGAGCTTCTATTGTTATTGGATTAAGAGGAAGTGGAAATAATTTTCTCTTACCATCAAAAATATGACATTGGTGACATGTACTAGTCTCTTTGTATACATCTGAAAATAATGAAGGCTAATAAAAATCGGCTCTCAAAATTTTGTTTGCTGTCACTTTCCAAGAGTGATTTCCCCCACAATATCCTTTATGAAATTCCTTCATCATTTACTGGGCTTCATTTTCCAAAAGACAATTAAGTAACACATGACCAGGGTCCTTCCAGTAAAGATACTGATTTAAAATACATAATTTAGCAACTTTCAACTTCATAGATCTTTCTCTAGTTTTACTTAATCTTGCAGGAGCTTGTAAGTTTTGTAGATCATGAAAAACATCAGAATACCATGGAGATGTAGAAAAATCAATTGTCACCTCCACCCCTGTTTCCAATTGATTAGATTGACTAGATAAAAAATTAAGCTATAAGGATTCACAATTTGAATCTGTCAACATTTTTGCAAGTCCTTATCCTTTAATCAACTTAGTGGTCATAATTTCTATATCATACTCCAATAATGTTGCAATCCATTTCTCTCTTCTTCCTTCTAGATCAAGTTGTGTAAGAATTCCTTTCACTGCACTAGTTGGAACATAAGCAATTATATGTGAATGAAGAATATATACCCTAAAATATTTCAAAGCCTTAACCAAAGTGTATGCCTATTTCTCCATAATATCATATTTTAATTCTCCATCTCTCAACATATTACTGAAAAAGGATATAGGTTGTTCCATATTCTCATTATTTTTCTATAGCAAGACATCAATAGGATGTTCTGACGCATATGAAAATATTAAGAAATCTTTCTTGAAATCTAGACTTACCAGCACAGGAGCTTCTGAAATAGCCTATTTTATTTCTTTAAAAGATTTCTTAGCCTCTGCTGTCCACTTTATTTCACGATCCTTTCTCATCATATTAGTGATATTCATCAGCATTTCAGTGAAACTGGGAATAAATATTCTCAATAAATTTACTTGCCCAAGGAATGATTGTATTTCCTTTTTGCTTCTTGGTTCTCCCACCTTCAAAATTGCATTAACTCTATCCAGATCAATATTTATTACATCCTTTGGGATAATGTCACCAAATAAACTCCCTTCCTCTAATGCAAAATTTGTTTTTTTTGGATTCAATGATATACCAAATTTTCTGCATTTTATAAAGACTTTTTCCAAATGGTGAATATGCTCCCTGTCAGATTTTGAGTACACAGTGATATCATCCATATAAATTACCACAAATTTGCCTATTTATCCTGCAAAATCAATGTCCATGGCAGGCTAGAAAGTAGCCCCTGCATTCATCAAACCAAAAGGAATCTTTGCATACATAAATGTGCCCCACGGTGTGGTAAAAACAGTCTTTTCTTGATCTTCAGGAAACACTTTGATCTGATTGTACCTTGAAAAACCATCCATGATTGAAATTTTTTCTGATCCAACCACTTTCTGCAGAATATGATCCAGTTTTGGTAAGGGATAATTATCCTTGATTGAGACTTTATTCAAATTCCTGAAATCTATACAAAGCCTTATCTCTCCATTCTTTTTTATGACAAAAACTAGATTATCAACCCACCTTGAAAATATCAAAGTCACAATAATCTTGGCATCAAACAATTTCTTGATTTCTTTCTCAATAACTGACAATAGCTTTGGATGTATCCTTCTGAGTTTCTACCTAAATGGTTTTTCTCCAGGTTTGATTGGAATAGTATGTTGTATTATTGAAGTACTGTATTCCTTGAGATTCTCATAACTCCAAGCAAATACATCAACATATTTCTTCATCAAGTTCACTTACTCTTCTTTCTCTTTGGTAGGCATATTTTAAGACAGCTTCACAATCCTTGGGTTTTCTTCAGTGCCAATATTTTTATCTTCAACAGCATTGTCATCAGGTTTCACTTTTGGATCCTTTGCAACATCATTTTGATAAAAAATCTTCTATAAGGGGATCAAACCTCTTGGGATAAAATTACTTTTCAATTGAATTATATCTTTTCCTCCTAAAGTTCCCTTTAACTTTTCAATATTAACTATTTCTTCTTCACTTTCTTTAGCATCTTGGAGATTTTCACCACTATCATTTTCACCATCAATATGAGTGTTTACAAATTCACCAAACAATTCTAAAAATCTTTTTATTTTCATATCATATCCAAATACATGCTAGTATTTAGAATTGTCTGGTATGGAAAGTCTATTCACAATGTCAACTTGGTATTCTCTTTGACCAGCATTCGGAGTTTTAAATTTATTAGCAGCAACTGCCAAAGAATCTGCTAATGTGTTGTCATATCTAGGAACCACTTTAATTGTATGCTCTGTAAAATAGTTACCAAACATGTCCCATACTTCATTTCTATATGCCCTCATTCTGGAATGTCTGGTTTGATAACTATCATTCACCTGGTTTATTACAAGCTATGGATCTCCCAAAACTCATATCCTTTGTGCTCCCAAATCCTTCAATGCATGCAACCCAAGTAACAAAGCTTCATACTCAGATACATTATTTGTGCATTCAAATGTTAATTTATATGATAAATCTTTAAAATACCTGATAGGAGAAATTATATATACACCAGCACCAGCACCAACATTTTCCAAAGACCCATCAAAATACATGGTCCACAATCCTTCTTTTTTCTGTTTCTTTTCCAAAGCATCTTGTTCCTTTACCGCTTCTTCATCTTCTACAGATTTAGTTTGCAATGGAGACTCTAGATCACATGGAACAATATCATTGAATAAAATAGAATATCCTAAGTCAGTATCAACAGCATATATATAATGAACGTCTGGTCTATCTTGGTTGCTTACTACATAAGGTGTTCTCTTCTCACTATATAACCTTCTATTCCCATTTTGGACAAGAATAATAGCGTATGACATGTCCATTTGTAAATTTCCTTTTAACTTTGAGGTCCAAGATCTTGATAACAATACTCCAAATTTTGGTGGGATATCTGCTACAAAAACATCCATCACTACTATTTTGGCTGGAAATTTAGTCAAAGACACCACCATATCTTTAATCAAACCAAGACACTTCACCCTCCTGGAATCAAAGGAATACAAATCTTTATATGGCCTCGTAATTTTAACTCCAAACTTTCTACCACTCCTTTAGGAATTAAATTATGTGATGCACCTGAGTCTAACATGGAATTATGTACAACCATATCATGCACATTCAAACTCAAATAAAAAGGAAAAACCTCTTCATCATCCATATTTTTAACTTTTGGCCCAAATGAAATAGTAGGATTACCATCTGTTAATTTTAAAATGTCTGATTGAAATTCTCCTTGACCCTTAACCATTCTTGTTATTGTATCCCTGTATTCATTATTTCTCAATAGCTCATTAAAAGGAACATAAATCTTCAACTTTGAAAGTTCATTCTGCAAATTGAAAATAGAAGTAACTTTTTCTACATCCACTAGTGCTGTTTGTTTCATTTCTTTTGTTTTTTTGTTTTATTCTCAATGTCTTTATTCACAACAGGATCTTTTTGTTTTTCATTTTTTTTCTATATATAATGAACTAATGGAAGGTTGATTTGAATTTAGCCTCCCTTTATTTACAACAACATCTATATTTCTCAACTTAATCTTCCTTTGTACATCATCTATAGCATGCAAATAACCTTTCTGATACTGCTCTGATTCCTTCTCAAAGTCACTATTATCATCTTCCTACGCAAAGATATGATGTTATTCCTCAGTAAGGTATATCTCAGAATCCAATTCCCCCAAAAAAAGAATTTCATTTTCAGTAGGCTCTTCTTCATATGCAACATAATTCTCAGGGAAATATGGTCAAATCTGTTGTTCTTCCTGATTCCTTGGATTTCTCATATCTCTTTGCCTATTTTGTTGAAATATAGGAGGATTTGGCCTTCTGAAATTTGGATTTCTGATTTGGGGTTCAACCTGTTCTCTGTTTAATGATCTGTTTTCCATAGTCAACCTATCCATCAACTTCTCCATTGTTTTTAACATCATTTCAATTTAATATCATTGGCATAAGAAGAAGTAGAAGGCATGTTTTCTTCTCTAACTTTCCTCCTATCAACATCTATCTGCTTCATTTTTCCACTTGCCATCATATTTGCTTCCACTTCTAAAGCATCTGTGAACATAGCAGCAAGACTCACTAACTTTCTCTCCCTTAATGAAAATGCAAAGTCATTGTCAAAGGCCTCAGCATAATGAAGTTTTGCAGTAGCTGTAGAAGGCTTTATATCATATGGGATTGGATTATAAACTCTCATAAACCTACTTGAAAATTCATGAACAGATTCAAAACCCCCTTTCTTAAGATTATTGTACTGAGAAAGAAGCCATAAAGGGCTTTGTTTACCATCCCGTATTTCTAAAAACACAGTTTGGAAAGCTTGAAATGTCAGAATTGATGTAGCTGGAAAATATTTAAACCATTTCTTTGCTTCCCCTAATAGGATTTGAACAAACAAACTCATCTTAACATCTACATGATCAACTTCCTCAAAGTCAATAAAATCTTCAAATTTTCGCACATGTTGTTGTTGTTATACTTCCCTCTCCATCAAATAAATAAATTCTCTGGGAATATTTTTGGGGAAGGTCATGCAATATAGTAGGCAAACACAAAGGAGAAAACCTATCTGCCATTAGTTTAGGTGGATTTTGACGAACTGGGGAAGTTTGAATGGTTTGAACAACATGTCTTTCTTCAACCTTCGCAGACTATTGAATATTTTTCCAAAGAGAATCAAGTAAAAATGATTCTAATCTACGAGGGTTGAATTCAATATTTTTAAGATCAGACTCAGATTCAAATTTAAACAAGCCCTTTTCAACATTAGTTTTCCATTCTTGATCAAGTATGCTATGAAAATCTTGAGAAGATGATGCACCAAATTGAGAAATATCTATTTTTTCTTTGCCTGTTTTTCTAAATATTTTTTCTGGATCTTCCAGACTTTGTACAACTTTAGTATCAGAATTACCTCGTGTATGTCTATTTGAAGCCAAGATGTCTTCAAGAATCTTGATAGAAATTATACTAGAATTGCCAGGGAAAATGTACAACCTTCTTTGCTCACAAAAATTTCTATTTTCCCACATGAATCTTTTTCTTGATCTGTTATAATCTTTGTTGTTCCTCCTAGGGATGATTTTCACCTTCGTCCCTGGAAATGGCACCAATTTGTTATCACTAAAAATATACCTAAGGTTGTGGAAGGAAATCTCAAGGTAACGTCAAAACCACTTTTAGAAAGAAACTAACTTTTCTTTCCAGAGATGGATCTCTCGAATATAGATTTAACAAGGCCAGATATATGAATCAACAGTTTTAAGCTATGTAGATGGTTGAAAGAAAACATAAAACCATTGGGATATGGAGTCAAAACAGATGAAGATAATACAAAGCTTCCTAAGGAATTTCTGTGGAAATATAGGTTATAGGGAAATGATGTCTTAAATGTCTGTAATTCTTTATTGTATTATTTTGCTGTCGAACAAACTCTACCCTTCCCGAAGTTCGTCGAGTCATGTGCAAACAATTATTCATCTTCTGAAAGGATTGTTATGAATCGTGCAACTCCAAAATTATTTGTAGAGTTGACGCAAAATCTGTTTGCGAAGTGTTAAGTCTACTTGATAATTTCCCTGTAAGTCCTAAGTGTTTCAATGAACAAGTTCTAATTGAGTTGTACAAAAATTGCGAAACTGAAATCAGATGTCAGTTCTTGTGTAGTATTTTAAAAGTCGGTCAGTCATTAGAAGGTTTGTTTTTGCCATAAAATGTAAGTATTTTCAGAGATGAAGTTCAATTAGTCATGTCAGTTGTAATACCCCATTTTTAACCCCGCTTGCATTAAATATACATTATACTTATATTGTAAATAATCATGGTGCGAAGCTAAAGGCCAAGGCCCCACCATCAATTTGGTTATGTTGTGTTTTGGATTTGGAATTGTCATCGATGGTATATCGGGACATACGACATATATTAAATTGTGGCATCATGTAAACACTCATCTTAATTAAATAACCCAACCAGCTATGTCATTGCAACTAAATTGAGAATGGGCATGATTCCAAAGGATAGGGAAGGGGAATGTTGAACATTGATTCATGGGGGAGAAGCCATGTGTCCCACTCTCTCTTTGTCTCCTTAAACCACCACCCTTAACTATTCCATTGTTAGCTAGGGGTAGTGATTTGATGGCAGAAAGACCACTACCATGCCCATGCCTACTCTCACTCTCCACGACATGTGAATGGTCTTCCCACTAACCAATTCGTGAGTCTGTTCCGTTTCTTCACGCGACGGAGTTAAAGGAATCCACATTTCCATTATGGAGGGTTCACCATTCCTTCACACACCGCTTTCTAATCAGATAAACATTCTTCCTCTGTTCACGCAGAGTTTTGTATCTTTTCCAATCAATTTCAGACTGCGTATTGTTCTGTTATGTCCACCGTTGATTCGAGGCTGTAATGGAATCAATAGTTCGGTGGGGTTGCATTTTGTCTTTTTTGTATAGAGTGGTAGTTTGTTCCTTTACCCTTTTCTAGTTTGTGAAAATTCTACAGTGATTGTATTGAGGATCAATTGGGTGCTGTGAGTCCCTACGTTGTGTGGGAGGTGGTCTCTTCCACATTTTTCTTTGGCTGTGTCTTTTTCCCTTCATGCATGGATTGAGAATCGATTGCCTTGAGGATTGGGTGTCGTGGTTTCATAGTTGTTGTGGGCTATTGTTTCCCATGTCTAATTGAGTGTGTTTTTCCCCTATAAAATCTTGAATAGCTATTGGTTGCTTGCATGCAGTGGTTTTGTCCTTGGACTGCATTGGACTAGTGAATGAGGGCCTAAGGTACTTGATAAACCTGGTGGGTTGAGAACCACACAGACAGATCTACTGAGATGGCTTTCTTCTCCATAACCCCTGAATAGCACTAGAAGGGGGATCAGGGTCAAAGGGACCGCGTTGCATAGAAGGGACTGACTTCCTTGTGTTGGGTGTGTGTGGGTGTTCTAGAAGCTAGGATGGTTCTAGTGTTGGTGTCTGTAGCTCTTCCATGAGCTCACCAGCTTAGCATTTAGCCTTTCCCAGCTCCTGGATGGCCTGATAAACCCAACTTTGTTGGCTTGGCTGATCTGTTGTTCGCTTGATAAACCAAACTGTGTTGGCTTGGCTGAACCGTGTACCCTTGTGGTGTTGTTATCCTTAGCTATGTGTAAGCCTGTTAGTTCCTTATTCCTTGGGGAATCATGCCTGGCTTGGGGGTGGCAGTGTTGCTGAGAGATTGAGGAGCACGTGGGCCTATGGTTGGGTGGAACATTGCAGTGACATAGCTGGTTGCGGAACAAGCTATTAATAAAATAAGTATTCTTGCCTAACTTGTGTCTACAATTATGTTTACCATTGATGAATAATGATATACATGTTAGATGTTGATCTGTATATGCATGAGTATAGAATGAAATGTTTTTCTTCCATTGTGTATATGAATGATTATGCCTTGTAATATGTTTGATGTTTTAAGTACCATGCTTCAGCATTACATATATGTATCTTCATGTTCATTGGGATAGATGCCCAGATGTTACACTGTGGTATCAGAGCTCTAGTTGCAGAATGGGGCTGGATGGGCCATGAATATGCAGCGATAGAGCTTATGTTGCTGCATTTGGCCTCAGAGGGCCATGAGAAATAGTTAATAGAGGCAGGTTGCCTACTTCCCAGAAGAAACTAGGAGAATGAATGAAGACAAGAAAATTCACAAAATTTTCTAAGTATTTTGGCCGTCGGCACAACTGAACGCTTAGACATATGGATCGACAATGCTTAGCTGATTGAGAGCCGCCATTGCAGGAGACTAGGGAACTAATCTTCTGATGTAGTAGTTGCTAGTCATTTTGACAGCTGGCACAGCGGAAGAAAGAGAAAAGAGAAAAGTTTTGAAAATTATTCTATGTCATAAAATCGTCGGCAAAATTTAGATGAAGGAACTACTGATGCAGTGGCAGACACCACAGAAGAATTTAGTTTTTTTTCATCCCCCCATTGCAGCTGCCGTGTGGACTAAAATGACAACACATAGCGCTTAGTAGTTCCAACCACTGACAGAAGAAGAACTTTCAAAATTTTTGTTTAAGTGTTGAAATCATCGGCAGAAGTTAGTTGATTGAGCGCTCGCCATTGCAGAAGACTTGACAACTATCTTGTCGATGCATTAGTCTCTCCAGTCATCGATGCTATGGTGTATAGTGAACAGGAGAGGAGAAAATAAATTTCTTTGATTGATGAAGGATAAGGGAGATGGAGTTGATAGAATTGGTGGAAGGAAGAGGAAGACTGAAGAGAAAGAGTTCAAATTTTTTTCTAAGTCATAGAATCATCAGCCATCGGTGATGGTTAGTTGATGACATTGCTTATGATTAGGTGATTCCATTGTAGAAGTTGAAGGGACTAACCATCTGATGCATAGGACACTCGACCGTCGACACAACATGGTTAGTCTATGCTATTGCCGATGAAGTTCGGAACAATAGATGATTGCAGACCCGGTACTGTGGACGAAAATATACCAATGAATCGTCGATTAGACACGGGATAATAGACCATTGCAGGCCCAATGCGGCAAAAGGAATCAGACGAGTAACTCATCAATATAGTGGAATAATTTATAAGTTTCAACCACTGAAACGCTCGGTGAGTAGTAATTGACATCGTCGATCAGAAGCCTAGTCGGTTGCTCATGGAAATTGTATTAAGATTACTTTCCACCATTGCGCCTTCTCAAGGAACTGTTCACCTGATCAACAGTTGGTTTTATCGTCGATGCAGATTAGGGGTTTAGTCATTTTTCCCACCAAGATGTCGGAAAGAATGAAGCAACAATCTGCCGATGAGATAGGCATTTTGAGCACCGCTGTGTCAGAAATCTAGTTGGGAGAAGGTCCAATTGGGCCTAAGAAGATTTAGGTTTTCTGAAGGAATTCCTTAGTGATTTTGCAAACAGTTTTCAACTATCTTTCAGTAGGTTTTCAGCATATTTCAGCAGACTGTCCATGCTCATAGAGCTCAACATCTAATAGACAAAATTCTATGTTTTAGCATAATTGTTGTTTTATAAATTTCCAGAAGAAGAAGGTAAGTAATTTTGATTTATATTAATATTATGCATTTAACAGTTGTGACTAACACATTTGCAGAACTATAGATAACTTCCAAGAGTATTACTCTAGAAAGAATAGTGTGGTAAATCCAAGGGTGGTTCAGTCATGAGAACCCATGATGGGTATGATGCCCGAGATTCTTACGAGCGAGCAGAAGATTCCATGGGAGAAAATGTCCATAATGGAAATGATGGCATAGAGTCTAATGGAAGGAGATTCCAGGGGACACCGTCCAAAGTTGCAGCCACCATGAAAAGCTTGGTTAAATCCTAGGAAGAGCAACATTAGTTGAATGCTTCCATATTACAGATTTTGACAGACTTGTAGAAAAAGATAGACTCTGGGCGAGCAGGCAGTAAGAGTAGCACCAGGAGAAGGAGGAGGAATTCTAGTGGATCATCTGACTCTAAAGAATCTAGTGGAGATACAAACTCATCTTCTCATAGAAATAAAAGAAGAAGGCACCAGAGGGATCGCTCTCGAGATGAATTTAGGAAAGCTAAACCTCCTACATTTTATGGTGAGATAAAGATGGGACAAGAAGCTGAAGCTTGGATTCTTGGGATAAAGAATTACTTTCAAGTGCATGATTATTCAAGAAACATGAAGGCAAGAGTTACCATATTCAATCTGAATGGACGAGCATCCATTTGGTGGGAACAATTCAAGCATGTAAAGAATATCAGTGAAAGGAAACTAAAGTGGAAACAGTTCAAGAAGTATTTCAGGAAGAAATACCTCTCTGATAGGTATTATGATGACAAGATCAAGGATTTCCATGAGCTGATATTGGGACAGCAAACCATGGATGAATATGCAAATAAGTTCTTGGAATTGTTGAGGTATGTCTAGTACATCAGAGAGGAAAAAGTGAAGATGCAGCTGTTTTTGAGTGGATTGCCTCAAGCCTACAAATATAGAATTGAGTTTTATGAACCAAGAACTCTTGAAGAAGCAATAAGAAATGCTAAGTATTGCTATGATCAAAGCAAAGGTAAACCTGATTACCATAAGGCATGGAAGGAAAAGAAGAGTGACAAGTTTGATCAAATAAGGAAAGGTTTCAAACCTTCTAGATTCAGAAATCATCAGAAGCATCCATCCCAAGCTACAAGTAATCTAGTTGGAGTGACAGGTGGAAAGTCTAAAGAGCCACATCAGAGTAAAAGTCCACTCAAATGTTGGAAATGTGAAGGACCTCACTTATGCAAATATTTTCCACTTGAGAATGAAAGTGAAAGACCAGCTTATAACATTCAGGGAGCAGAAATAGTGGGTCAAGTAGCAAGAGTAGTCCCTAGAATTTATGCAGCACTAGAGGACTGCCAAGCAGATCATCAGTCTACTGTAGTTGAAGGTGCAGGTAAGATTGTTGAACAATCTATTTCTATTTTGATTGACCCCGGTTCTATTCACAATTATATTACTTCGAGAGTAGTAGAGGTTTGTTCTTTTAAGAAGGTAAATAATGGAAAATATTGGTTAGTTCAACTAGCCACTGGGACTAAGAGAAAGGTCAGTGAAGTGGTAGAGAAATGTCCATTGGTCATGAATGGATTGAAAATTTGTGTAGATCTGAATGTTCTACCACTTGTTTTCTATGATATTCTCATTGGAATGGAATGGTTAGAATCTCACCAAGTGAAGCTTGACTGTTATAACAAGACTTTTGAATGCATGGATGAGGAAGGAAACCCAGTAGTTGTGAGTGGTATTCCAAAGGTAATTTCAGTAAGACAAATTTCAGCAATGTACTTGAAGAAGTTCTGTAGGAAAGGTTTCCAGTTGTATTCAACTCATATTCTGGAACCAACAGGAGATGATACTCCCATGTTGGAGGACTATCAGGTGTTACAGGATTTCAAGGATGTGTTTCCTGATGAAATTCCAAGGCTTCCTCCAAACAGGGACATTGATTTCACCATTTAACTAGTGCTAGGAGTAGCACCAGTGTCCAAGACACCCTACAGGATGAGTACACCGGAGATGCTAGATTTGAAGATGCAACTGCAAGAGTTGTTGGAAAAGAAGTATATCCGACCAAGTGTGTCTCCTTGGGGAGCATCATTTTTGTTTGTGAAGAAGAAAGAGGGTACACTCAGGTTATGTATTGATTACAGATAGTTGAACAAGGTTACTGTAAAGAATAAATATCCTTTTCCTAGGATTGATGACCTCTTTGATCAAATGAGAGGAGCAAAGGTGTTTTCCAAGATTGACTTGAGGTCTAGTTATCATCAGGTGAGGATCAAGGATGAAGAAATTCATAAGACAGGCACATCGTTTAGAACAAGGTATGGACATTATGAGTTTGTAGTGGTACCATTTGGTCTCACAAATGCACCATATACATTTATGTGCCTTATGAACAATGTCTTTAGTAAGTATTTGGACAAGTTTGTTCTTGTTTTCCTTGATGGCATTCTTGTTTATTCCAAGAATGAGGAGGAGCATGAAGAACATTTGGCACTGACATTGCAAGTGCTCAGGGAACATCAGTTGTATGCAAAATTGAGCAAGTGTGGCTTCTATAGGGATAGAATTCAATATTTAGGTCACATTATCTCAGAAGAGGGTATATCTATGGACCCCGAAAATATTGAAGCCATTATGAACTAGCCTACTCCAAGAAATGTGACAGATGTAAGATCTTTTATGAGACTTGCAGGATACTACCGAAGATTCATTGAAGGATTTTCCAAGGTTGCACATGCCATCACTTCTTTGTAGAATAAGGGGACAAAGTTTGAATGGACATCGAAGTGTGAAGAAAGCTTCCAGCTATTGAGGAATCTTCTCACTAGTGCACCAGTATTGAAGGTTGCAGATCCAGAGAAATATTTTGTGCTATGTACTGATGCATGCGGACAAGGGCTTGGAGGAGTCCTTATCCAGGATAACCATGTGATATGTTATGAGTCAAGAAAGCTAAAGAAGCATGAGAAGAATTATGCCACTCATGATTTAGAGCTTCCAGACATAGTACATGCCCTCAAGATGTGGAGGCATTACTTGATGGGTAGAAGATTTGAACTCAGAACAGATCACTGTGGACTGAAGCATTTGTTTGATCAGCCTACTCTGAATGCTAGGAAAGTGAGATGGATGGAATTTTTATGTGAGTTTGATTTTGAAATCAAGCACATAAAAGGAAAATAGAAAAAGGTAGCTGATGCACTCAACAAGAAGGTATAGGAAATGCATGTGGCATCTCTTAGTATTTTTCAATCAGATTTGCGGCAACAGATTGTTAATCACATTGCTAGAGATGAATTGTATGAGCAGGTGAAAGACAAATTGCAGCAGCAAAGTCTTGAAAAGAAGTATGAGGGATATAAATTGGAAGAAGATGGAATTTTTACTTATAAAGGCAGAATTTATATTCTGGATGTAGTAGATTTGAGGAGAGTTGTTATGGATGAAATCCATCAAACTTCGTATGCGGGTCACCTAGGATATCAAAAGACAATTGCTACAGCTAGAAAGGAGTACTTTTGGCTAGGAATGAAAAAGGACATGGCTGAATACATTTCAAGGTGCATGAAATGTCAACAGGTAAAGGTTGAGCATCAACATCTAGCAGGTTTGTTGCAGCCTTTTCCAGTTCCGGAATGGAAATGGGAAGTTATTTTCATGGATTTTATTATAGGATTGCCTATGACTTGGAGACAACATGATTCCATCATGGTTGTGGTAGACAAGTTGACAAAATCAACACATTTTATACAGGTAAAGTCTACACATAAGATGGATGATATTGCAAAGATATTCATGAAGGATATTTTCAAATTGCATGGATTGCTGAAGGCAATAGTTTCTGACAGAGATGTCAAGTTCACTTCCAATTTTTGGAAAGGATTGTTTCCAGATTTGGGTACAAAGTTAAACTTCAGCACTGCATACCATCCTTAGACAGATGGGCATACAGAAAAAGTTAATCAGGTGTTTGAAGATATGCTTCCCATGTATGTGATGGACAAACCAACCAAGTGGGAATATTACTTACACTTGGTGGAGTTTGCTTACAATAATGGACAGCAGGCATCCTTGGGGATGAGTCTGTATGAAGCTTTGTATGGAAGAAGGTGTAGGACACCAGTGACTTGGGATAACCCAGTGAATAGAGTTGTGCTTGGACTAGAATTTCTCGAGGAAATGGAGCAAGAGGTTGTAAATATCAGAAAGAATTTGAAAGTAGTACAGGACAGACAGAAAATCTATGCAGATAAGCATAGAGTGAACAGAGAGTTCAGTGTTGGGGATCATGTTTACCTCAGAGTGAAAGCAAAGAAAAATTCCTTGAAGCTTGGAAGTTGTGCCAAGCTATCACCTAGATACTGTGGGTCATTTGAAGTGCTTGAAAGAATAGGGCCTGTTGCATATGGACTTGCATTGCCTACTAGTACTAGAGCTCATAATGTTTTTCATGTTTCTTTGCTTAAGAAATATGTACATGATCCTAACCATGTGATAAATTAGAATGTGATTCAGGTGGAATCCGAGGGAGAGTTCTGAATCGATCCAATGCGCATCCTCAACAGGAAGGTCACAATGCTCTGGAACCAAGCCATAAGACAGGTAAAGGTGCAATGGGAGCACTATGGACTTGAAGAGGCTATGTGGGAGCTGGGGGATGCCATGTGATTGGCACATCCATTTTTGTTCAATCCTACGGAACACCGAGACGGTACCAGTGTAGCATTTTGTTCAAATTTTTTAAAGCACTAAGGAAAGTGCTATTAAAGGGGGAGGCGAATGTAATATCCCAGTTTTAACCTCACTTGCATTAAATATATATTATACTTATATTGTAAATAATCATGGTGCAGAGCTAAAGGGAAAGGCCTCACCATCGATTTGGTTATGTTGTTTTTTGTATTTGGAATTGTCACCAATGGTATATCAGGACATACGACATATATTAAATTGTGGCATCATGTAAACACACATCTTAATTAAATAACCCAACCATCTATGTTCACTGCAACTAAATTGAGAAGGGGCATGATTCCAAAGGATAGGGAAGGGGAATGTTGAACATTGAGTCATGGGGGAGAAGCCATGTGTCCCACTCTCTTTTTGTCTCCTTAAACCACCACCCTTAGTTATTCCATTGTTAGTTGGGGGCAGTGATTTGCTGGCAGAAAGTCCACTACCATGCCCATGCCTGCTCTCACTCTCCACGATGTGCGGATGTTCTTCCCACTAACTAGTTCGTGAGTCTGTTCTGTCTCTTCATGCAACGGAGTTAAAGGTATCCACATTTCCATTGTGGAGGGTTCACCATTCCTTCACACACCGCTTGCTAATTGAACAAACTTTCTTCATCTGTTGTCATGTCCCCTCAATTTGACCATTCAAAAGTGTTGACCATGCTAAGTTCCTAGGGGCTCAAAATTGATATTATTTATTCCTCCTAGGATAAATTTTGTAATAATTAATTAAGGCATGTATCTAAGTTTTATTTTCCATTTTAAATATTATTTCTCATTATTGAGGTGTAAATAAGTTGCCTAGTCAGGTGGGCTACATTGGGCAAGTCTACTAGCCAAGGAAGGAAAGAGGAAACACTATGACAAAAGTTGTCATAGGAAACAAAGAGGAAAGTACCAAAAAGTAGGGAAAAAGTAGTCAAGGATAAAGGAGACAATTTTTTCAAAGGAGGGCACAGTTTCCTTTTATGGATCTCAGAAAATTAGTAAGATAAAATCAGGAAAGTTTTCAAAGGAAATAATAGTTTCCTTATGAGTTTGGAAAAGCAAAAAAAGGCGTCGTAACTCAAAAGAAGAAAATTTTGACTAAGAGAGGGTGTAGTTTCTAATTATGAAGGAGGATTTGAACTTGGAAACAATTCCACATGGTCCTACTTGCTAAATTCCCCAAAGGAGGTGCCTATGTGGCTAGGGTTAGGGTTTGTTGAGGGTTGACTTGCTCTCACAGGTCACCTTGGATCCTCACTTGCTAAGAATGTCACTCAACACTCTATTAAAGTTTAATTTGACCCCATTGAATCAGTTTGGATGATTTGATATTATGGTTATGCTATGTGAGCGTACTCTCTGAGTGTTGTGCTTTAGACCATTGGGTGATGATCCCCAAACCCCTCCTCTCTTCTCTTCCATCTCCCTTTCTCTTCTATTGCAGCTGTGGAGTGCTACATTGCAGCCATTGAAGTATGATAGGAGTTATTTTTAGCCTCCAACATGTTTAGGTCGAGATACAATGAATCCCATGCTTCACCTATGCTCACAGCTGCTTATGCCGGTCATGTTGTGGGCCTCCTGCCCCTTTATTTTTTGAGTCTCCATGTAATGGTCAGTTTAGTATATAATTTATCATTTGTAGCAGCATATTACTCTGTAATTTATCTATATCAGGTCGAAACATATCTGTGCATAAAGAATTATGTCTTCAGTTTCCTCAAAAAATCTTATTTTATCAATGTATGGGGGAAAATTGATGAATCTGAGTGCTATGAGAAATATGCAAGGTTTGGATATTGTATGAAGAGATTTTATATATTTAGTGGGATTTTATTTATCCCTTTCATCATTCTTATGTATCTCATAAATTATTTTTACATGAATTAACTACTTAAATTTAGACCCTAGCTAGATTGCTAGCTTTCAATGACCAGTCTTGCCAAATTTGATGTAAAATGAGTTCTACTAACTCAAAATGAGCCCCGTTAGTTCCTATGTGTCAGTGAAATACCCAAATTCCATTAAATGCCTCAAAAAACATTATTCATTGGGATCATACTACTTTTCTGGATCCTCCTCTGCACAGGGTTTCTCTTGACCAAAATTGCCATAAATCCCCAAATTCACCCAAAACACCTCAAAATTTCCAGAACCTCAGAAAAATGTTCAAATACATTTTTATATATTAAATTAAGGCTGTAAAAAACCTCTGCAAGTTTCCATAAGTCTCTGGTTGAAATAGGTAGAACTACTCTCCTCAGTTGCACGGTTTGGCTGCCGAGAAGCGTGGTAGTATGTTTCCGCGGAGTGGATTCTAAAACCTAAATGGAACCAGATATAAATATGTTGGGGGAGAGGAAATTAAATGTATTACATCTATTTTTTTACTTCCCACTGATCACTCTTGTCTTCTGCAAAATCCCCCAAAAGAAATCCCTGATTTGCCAAGTCCAAGAAGGCTTGTGTGAATAAATTCAATTAAGGAATTTTTAATTTAAAAATTGCAGAAAGTTAATATTCTTATATGTATGTAATATAAGGGATATTACAGTGGTATCAGAGTGCTTTCCTCCACTCTTGTGGATAGAAGGACCTCCGTTGACTAATTTTGCAGATCACCAATTAAAGCTGCAACCATGAGGGTTGTGCCAATAGTTGAAGATGATGAATTTGATCAGTTTGTTGAAGAAGAAGAGGTGATCTATGTTAATGATGGGTTGCAAATGTCAAGAGAAAAGTATGGTTACTTTTATGACCATATGGAGTATGAAGAAATAAATTTGGAACTACCCATGGCTAATCCTAAGAAGGATTTAGCAAAGATGATAGATGTAGCTGAAAACTTGCCCCACCACTACAAAGAGTACCTTGCCTTGGGGGAAGTGATTTGTAAATCCATTCCTTTCGAAGATTATTTTTATTGTAGATTTGGATTTCAGCCTAAGAATGTATATGATTACTCTTTCAATAGAAACAAATCATTCATAGAGGAACAAAGTTGTTCCACCTCTCTGAGCAATGAGGAGGAAGAAGAAAGCAAAAGTGAAGAGTCATCAAATCTATCAGCATGCTCAAGAATTCTAACATTCTTTGGATTTTCTTCAAGAATATTATCTGCAATTAATGATCATAGTACCATTCAAGAAGGAAAAACCTCAATTTGTTTGAAAGAAGATGCCCCACAAGATCTTGCTTGTTTCCCATTACTCCAAGAAGAGAATGAAGAGGAATGCACTTCAAGATTCTTGGTGGTTGATCTTCAAATCACTACTAAATTTGTTGGATTATTTATGGATGAAGATATATATTTTGGATCAGATCCAAAATATGATTACAAATTAGAGTTACAGTCACCTCAGAATCCACATATGCAAGAAGAAAGCAAGACCACACTGCTTGGGTGTGAAGCAGAAATTTTGGTGAAAGAATAGGCCACCATAGTGTCTGTACAAGAAGAGGATAAGGTGAAGAACATGTATGATGGAGGTTCTTATTTTTGCAGCAGTAATGTTCATTTACATCTTTCTGATCCATGGAAATACAAAAATTATCCACTTACATCTCAGGACTGCAAGAGGAAGGCCAATTGTGAGGGAGATAAATTCACTCCTAGTTTCTTTGTTGTGGACCACACAATCAGTGTAAATAAGGGTGAGGGAATCAATGGAGATAAGATGGTGAAGGAATATTTTGGATAAGATCTGGAAGAAGAAGAAATCTCATATCTGAATTCATCCTTTGAGCTTCCCAATGAAGTGGAAGACAAGTCCCCACCAGTTAGGTGTGAACTAGGAAATCTGAAGGAGAAAAATATGGTGCAAAGGGATGCACACAGTTCTGAATTTTGGACTCTCTTCCAGCATGATGAAGTTGCATCCACACCAGAGGAGAGGATTCAACTCACTGAGAATCCCAATACCACTATCACCATTATGGAGAGCTATGATCCATCTAGTATTGTAGTTGGGAAAGAAGAAATAAATATTTCAAAAGAGAAGTGAAAGTCACATCAAGAAAATTGCAGGAAAGAAGAATGGGGTGATTTTCCTCAAGAACCCCACTCATTTCCTTGGACTTTTAAAATGAATGAGAAGAATATTCAAAAGGCTTTACACCTTCTCCAAGACACACATTCTTCAGTGGCACACCAGTGTTGGATAGCTGCTTCATTGGAATATCAATCTTCTCTTGAATCCTAGGAGGAGATGTGGAAGGCATTGTCTACAATACAAGGGGAATTCCTACAATTTCTTTCTGACAGAGATGATTTGATTGATATTGATGATGTGTTGCATAGAGAATCCTTGAAGGATGGAGAAAAAATTTGCAAGCTCTCACAAGATTTGTTGACCACCCAAGATTCCTTGAAGAGCACTCAATGTGCACTCCAAGAATCCAAGATGGAGATAGAGAAACTTCATGAGAAGTTGCAAAGGTATTACCTACCCTCCTACACACCATTCAACCATATTCACAAGGATGATTGCATTCTTGAACAAAGGGACGAATCTCATGAGATGAACTTAGATTTGCAGGTTCTTATGAAAAGCTACGAGGAAGAGAATATTAGCCAAGCACTCATTGAGGTTGAGAGGAAGGATGAAGTGTTGTTCTCTACCATAAATATGGATAATCACATTACTTATGGATCAACAAATAAAATTCCTTATTCATCCATTGGTTGGGTGGATAGAGACACCTTTAAAGTGAAGAAGGTGGGAGACAAAGAATTTAATTTCTGCAATAAATTTTTTGTTGTGACCGACATTTCATTGGCATGTGGGAAGCCATAAGGATTTAATTTTCAGAAATTGGATACATTCCATACACATGAACATGAGGTGCATTCTGATTTTTTGGTGATTGAGGACTGTACAGACAAGTTTGATGAGAACCAAGAACTTGGTCTTTTACAGAAAAAAATTGGAATTGTTTCCTGAAAAGAATCTCTTTCCCATGGGAGATTCATATGAGGATGAAGATGGGGAAGCCATAAGTTGGGTGGATAAGTATTGTAGATATATGATTCACAGTTCTACCCACACTCCTATTTCATCCTCATCAAGAGAGAATGAAATTTGGGAGAAGGAATTTTCCTTGGTGGTGCAACAAGAAGAGCTAGAGGCTTTCCTATCTACTCGTGATGACTTGTGGAATGCACCATCACCCTCACATTAGCCACATAGGAACATATTGCTGCCACTTGATGCCATTAAACCACATGTGGATTGGGTGGAAGATTACATGTCACACATGGAGTCTTCTTGCAAAAAAATTTCTGCTCATGAGCAGTTGAAGGCAGCTGAGCAATCAAACTGCCAAGAGGAATTGATGAGAAAAACATCTTCCATCAAGTGGTCTTGGTGGAGGAAATACACACAGTTGGATGGATTCTTGTACCCTATGATCAGTGGCAGAGAGTTGAGCCATTGGAAGTGTTCACATGGAACTTTTGGTTGGAGTGTCAGTATCCTCTCAAAATGGATGATGGGACACTTATTTATTTTTCTTGCTTGTATTTGTGGAGTTAATTGTGATGCATCATCTTATTGTGAGTAGTTTGGGCATCCTTGTTGCTTGAATGATGCCTATACTCATTGGGGTTGGAAATGGGACTCACACATATGTATTTGCAGCAAAATAATTGTGAGATTCAATGTTGATGTGCATCAAGCACATAAGGAACTTTATGTTGGGTGGGGAAGTCTGACATATTTCCAACTTTGCATTGAGAATTTCCAGTTTTCAGTGCAGTGGTATGATTTCCACATCATGAATGTCATTCCCTGTGAAAATAAATTTGTATGGTAGATTCTATTGTTTGGATACTTACAGTTGAGGAAATGGGATCCAGGAATAAATTCTCCTGATAAGTTGTGTGGGAAGGCATTCTCACTGAAGGGGGTGCAATGCAAGCAATGGGACCCTGGCATTGCTTGTTTCGGAGAAACTTTACAGGATGGATTGATGGAGAAAGTCAACCTTTTTGCAAAATGGATTCATGCTCCATTTCTCCTACATGATGAACAAATTTGTAGCACTCTGGAGTGCTTCTGCTTGAGGACAAGTAGATTTGGGAGGGGAGTATTGTCATGTCCCCTCAAATTGACCATGAAAAACTGTTGACCATGCTAAGTTCCTAGGAGCTCAAAATTGATATTAATTATTCCTCCTAGGATAAATTTTGTAATAATTAATTAAGGCATGTATCTAAGTTTTATTTTCCATTTTAATTATTATTGCTCATTAATGAGGTGTAAATAATATGGCTAGTTAGGTGGGGTGCATTAGGCAAGTCTACTAGCCAAGGAAGGAAAGAGGAAACACTATGACAAAAGCTGTCATAGGAAACAAAGAGGAAAGTACCAAAAAGTAGGAAAAAATAAGTCAAGGATAAAGCAGGCAATTTTTTCAAAGGAGGGTGTAGTTGCCTCTTATGGATCTTAGAAAAGCCGTAAGAGAAAATCAAGGAAGTTTTCAAAGGAAAGAATAGTTTCCTTATGAGTATGGAAAAGCCAAAAAAGGTGTCATAACTCAAAAGAAGAAAATTTTGACTAAGAGGGTGTAGTTTCTAATTATGAAGGAGCATTTGAACTTGGAAACAATTCCACATGGTCCTACTAGCTAAATTCCCAAAATGGGGTGCCTATGTGACTAGGGTTAGGGTTTGTTGAGGGTTGACTTTCTCTCACAGGTCACCTTGGATCCTCACTTGCTAAGAAGGTCAATCAACACTATATTAAAGGTGAATTTGACCCCATTGAATCAGTTTGGATGATTTGATATTGTGGTTATGTTATGTGAGCATACTCTCTGAGTGTTGTGCCTCAGACCATTGGGTGATGATCCCCAAACCCCTCCTCCCTTCTCTTCCATCTCCCTTTCTCTTCTATTGTAGGTGTGGAGCACTACATTGCAGCCATTGAAGTATGATCAGAGTTATTTTCAGCCTCCAACACGTTTGGGTTGGGATACAATGAATCCCATGCTTCGCCTATGCTCACAACCGCTTTTGCTGGTCATGTTCTGGGCCTCCTACCCCTTTATTTTGGAGTCTCCCTGTAATGGTAATTTTAGTATATAATTTATCATATATAGTAGAATATTAATATATAATTTATCTATATCAGGTATAAACATATCTGTCCACAAAGAATTATGTCTTCAATTTCTTCAAAAAAGCTTATTTTATCAATGTATGGGGGAAAATTGATGAATCTGAGTGCTATGAGAAATATGCAAGGTTGGGGGACTGTATGAAGAGATTTTATATGTTTAGTGGGATTTTATTTATCTATTTCATAATTCATATTTATCTCATAAATTACTATTACCTGAATTAACTGCTTAAATTTAGACACTAGCTAGATTGCTAGCTTTCAATGACTAGTCTTGCCAAATTTGATGTAAAATGAGTTCTGCTAACTCAAAATGAACCCCGTTAGTTCCTATGGGTCACTGGAAGACCCAAATTCCATTAAATACCTCCAAAAACATTATTCATTGGGTTCATACTACTTTTATGCATCCTCCTCTGCGCAGGGTTTCTCTTGACCAAAATTGCCATAAATCCCCAAATTCACCAAAAACACCTCAAAATTTCCAGAACCTCAGAAAAGTATTTAAATACATTTTTATATATTAAATTAAGGCTGTAACAAAACTCTACAAGTTTCTCTAAGCCTTTGGTTGAAACAGGCAGAACTACTCTCCTTAGTTGCACGGTTTGGTTGCCCAGAAGCGTGGTAGTAGGTTTTCGTGGCACGGATTCTGAAACCTAAATGGAACTAGATATAAATGTGTTAGGGGAAAGAAAAATAAATGTCTGGCATCTCTTTGTTTGCTTCACACTGATCACTCTTGTCCTCTGCAAAATCCCCTAGAAGAAATCCCTGATTTGCCCAGTCCAAGAAGGCTTGTGTGAATTAATTCAATTTCAGAATTTTTAATTTAAAAATTGCATCAAGTTAATATTCTTATATGTACATAATATAAGGGATATTACATCTTTTCATGCAGAGTTTTGTATCTTTTCCCATTAATTTCAGACTGTGTATTGTTCTGTTATATCCACTGTTGATTCGAGGCTGTAATGGCATCAATAGTTCGGTGGGGTTGCATTTTGTCTTTCCCATATATAGTGGTAGTCTATTCCTTTACTCTTTTCTGGTTTGTGAAAATTCTACAGCGATTGTATTGAGGATCAATTGGGTGCTGTGAGTCCCTATGCTATGTGGGAAGTGGTCTCTTCCACATTTTTCTTTGGCTGTGTCTTTTTCCCTTCACACACGGATTGAGAATCGATTGCCGTGAGGATCAGGTGCCGTGGTTTCATAGTTGCTGCAAGCTGTTTTTTCCCATGTCTGAGTGACTGTGTTTTTCCCCTATAAAATCTTGAATATTTGTTGGCTGCTTGCATGTAATGGTTTTGTCCTCGGAATGCATTGGAGGGATGAATGAGGGCCTAAGGTGCTTGATAAACCTGGTGGGTTGAGAACCACACAGACAGAGCTACTGAGTTGGCTTCTTCTCCACAACCTCTGAATAGCACTGGAAGGGAGATCAGGGTTTGAGGGACTGCGTTGCAGAGAAGGGACTAATTTCCTTGTGTTGGGTGTGTGTCGGTGTTTGAGAACCTAGGATGGTTCTCGTGTTGGTGTCTGTAGCTCTTCAGTGAGCTCACCATCTTAGCATTTATCCTTTCCCAGCTCCTGGAAGGCCTGATAAACCAAACTTTGTTGGCTTGGCTGATCTATTGTTCACCTGATAAACCCAACTTTGTTGGCTTGGCTGAACTGTCTACCCTTGTGGTGTTGTTATCCTTGGCTATGTGTAAGCTTGTTAGTTCTTTATTCCTTGGGGAATCATGCCTGGCTCGAGGGTGGCATCATTGCTAAGAGATTGAGGAGCAGGCGGGCCTATGGTTGGGTGGAACGTTGCAGTGACATAGCTGGTTGTGGGAAAAGCTCTTAATAAGATAAGTATTCTTGCCTAACTTGTGTCTGCAATTATGTTTACCGTTGATGAATGATGATATACATGTTAGATGTTGATCTGTATATGCATAAGTATAGAATGAAATGTTTTGTTTACGTTGTGTATATTAATGATTATTCCTCATAATATGTTTGATGTTTTAAGTATCATGCTTCAACATTACATATATGTATCTTCATGTTCGTTGGGCTAGATGCCCGGATGTTTTGATGTATAGTAGCATCCTCTTGCCCGGTCAGAGGGTCGAGGATGTTACATCAGTGGTAAGTCAAGTTTTTGGCCTAGATAATGATAAACATAAGAGTGAAGTCACTTTGGGTTTTTTGCTCAGTATAGGCTCGACTGACCCTGAATCCAATTTAGTCCACTGTTTCAATTTTGATGAGTTTTTAGCTGAAGCAATCCATACCTAGTTAGTTGAGTTTCCCAAGGTTAGGTTTTTCAGGTACCGGTCGTACTTGTTGAACATGCTATTTTGTTCAAATGTGTCATATCTATAGTTTCTATCTACAATTTTTTCTTCAGACCTCCCAGAGTAGATCAGCATGTTCGAATTTGTGAATACAATCATGGTTGAGGTATAAAAAATGATTTTTGATGATGTCTTACCTAGGGTATTGGAAGACATGAGAGTCACGTTGCAATATTCTTCAGAGGATAGAACAAGGGATTGGTTTTTACAAAAGGAATTTACTGTTATAAGAGTGTATGGGTTCACTGGAGAACCATATAGGTTACCTAGCTTCTTAACACCAAGAGTGTTTGCATTAGAATTCATTAGACAAAGGCTGTGTGCATAAGAGGAACACTTTGAAGCATTCAAGAAATATTCTGATGTAAAATTCCCTCTAAGGGTTGGTAATTTCATCTTCAAAAATAAAAGTGCTTTGTTGGTTGTTGAAAAATTATTGGAAGTTATGAACATTCAGAAAAAAGAAAAAATGAATTATGACCCGCATCAGATTATTTCTCGAAGAAGGAAATTGAACCAAAACAACTCGTTTGATCACCATGTCATTGAATGATTAGATAAAATGGCTAATCTTTTTAGTTTTGAAGAATATCCATAGGTTATGAAAGAAGATATGATGGAAGTTGATGAAGATAAGAGAGATAAGTTATCTTTAATAGTTCAAATGTTTGTTAATTCTGGTGTTATTAATAAAAAGAACTCTCTCTGAAACAAGTTTCATGGACATGGATGAAGAAACTTCAAGTAAAAAAATCAAAATGCAACCTCATAATGAACTAATCAATTCAAAAGAAGTAAGTTCACAAGACTTGAAGAAAATGGTTTTGTTTCAGAAAAAATCTGTACAAATGAAACAATATTCTTTTGAAGATGAAGGTAAAATAGAATCTAGATCTCAATACAAGTCTAAGACATATCTGATGTCAAGTTATGTTGATAAGGAGACAGTTGTTGGATGAAACTAAAAATCTACTTCTCCAAGTTAGAAAGTTAATTAATCAAAAAACATTATTGGTTTCTACTCGAGATGGATTAGAAAGGGAAATTATTGAAGATGCAGGAGGAGAAGAACAAATGGGAAACAAAAAAATATGATTTGATAACTTAGGTTACAAGGTTGAATAAAAGTCAAAATGAAGAAAATGAGGTTATGGAGGAATTAATGAATGAACCTTTCATTGATACAAAAGAACCCCTTGTTAATGTCGAAGAACTTCTGCAGATGATTTGCTAGTTCCCATGTCTCAAGTAAGTTTGAAGGAAGTGGAGATTAAAGGGTTAAAGGACGATAATGAAAAGATTAAATTGGAATTGAATAAAATTATTAAAGAAAAGAATAAAGCTTGGAATGAGAAGAACCAATTGCAGAAAAAATTCAATGAGCTGAGAGAGAGAAACACATGAAAAGTTCCTTTGCAGGGAGCTAAACATTTGATCTGGGATACCTTATCTGTAGAAATTACCAAATTCAGACATTATTTAAATTTTATCAGTGATGAAAGTGCAATAGTAAATTTGGCTGCTCGGATATTAAAATTAGCAAATGAAACCATGGAAAAGAAATATCTGGACACTACTCATAATGCTATTAATTTTTTAAATTATTTGACATATCAAGATCTATAGGATATTGGGATCAAGGATAGGGTAGCTATTATATTGTGGGAAAAGAATTTTATTGGTAAACATCAACTTATGAAAGTTGTGCAGGAAAAAAAAACCATATGTATTCTCAAGTCAAAGATTTCAAGGCGTATTTTCAAAATTTATTTAATGATGGTCTCCCTTCTTTTTGGGATGACGAAGGACAACTATTTTCTCAAGAATAGTATCATAGCATGTTGGTACATAATTGCATGGATAATTCTATGTTTGAGTATTTAGTCAAGGATTAACTGGAAAAGTCATTGTTGAAAAGCTGACAGAAGATTTTGAATTGTTGGACCAGTTTTTAGTTACTAAAAAAAGATTACCAACTGTGTCTTATGTTACTAAAAAAAGATTATCAAGGGTTGGAACCCGTAAGATTGGACTTATGTTTTGTGAGAACTTTTTTTTGAATAAAATTATAGAGCCGAATGCTGGTTTATCTTCAAAAATTCATGTATTGTTTATGTTGCATTATGTACTTTCTTTCCCTACGAATTTTTTCTACAGTGTTTACCTTCTATTTTGTTTTCTTTCATGTCTGAACTTAGTGTGTAATAGTTTTAGAATTCATACATGATATGCTCTGGATATTGTTTCATATATCCACAAATATTTTTTCTAAAGTTGATATGGAATTCATCCTGTGATTCTCTATATTAATGAATTGTTCATTTTTCTTTCCTATCGCCAGATAATCAATGAATGACTATAACTGAATAATTATCTTTCCTTTGCTGAGGTTCTAAGTAGAAAGTTGTGTATTATCTTCATCTGTTTTGACTCCATAGCCCAATGGTTATATGCTTTGTTTCAACCATCTACATAGCTTAAAACTGTTGATTCATATATTTGGCCTTGTTAAATCCGTATTCGAGAGATCCCTCTCTAGGAAAAAAAGCTAGTTTCTTTCTAAAAGTGGTTTTGTTGTTACCTAGAGATTGTCTTCCACAACCTTAGGTATAATTTGAGTGATAACAGTATGGAGAAGCAGTATGTAAATGGTGACTAAGACTTGTTGCTAGGCCCTATAGTTTTCTAATATTTACTCATAAAGTTAGGCTTAAGGGGGGGTGTTAGAATAATCAACCCATAGTTGCCTACCTTAGACATTAATTTAATTATTTTTGTCTTATTACCTAGTTTCCTAGATTCCATTCTATGCTAGTTGCCTTCTACAAGTCCTAGAAGTCAACACATGCTAAAAATGAGTCATGGAGCACTTGGGAAACATCCTAGAAACCTAATTTAGCATGTTTACTTTATTCTAGATTCTTCAAAGTGCATATCTTTTTTTCTTCTGAAAAGATTCCTTGTTTTATTATGATTTAAGGCAAAAGGAAAATCTACACTAGGTGTAGTTGACTTGTTTTTTTCCCACATTATCCTTCCTCCTTTTCTCTAAATAAAAGCATGTATGAGTTGTGTTTCTATCCCTCTTTAGATTTCCCACTTGACTCAGCAAATTCGTGAGCATCTTCATATATTTGGAAACTGGTTTATGCACCTATGGGGGATTTAATTATATTTAGTAAGCCTACTTTTTGACTATTTTGAATGGCAGATTTATGCATTCGATTCTCTCATGTAATGATATATTGCAGCAGCCTCTTACTTCACAAGGCTGGATATTGTACACTTATTGACTACATATTAGTGTTATGCTCCAATTTTAGTCACATTTGGTGTGAATTTTGCATGTTTGATTAGCAATTTTGTGAGTGTAATTGTTCTATCTCTTGGGTTCAATTTCCACAAAAAACTTGCAGAAAGATATACTCACCAAAGACCCGAATTTCGGTGTCTTCTCTGATACCAGTGGCCAAGTTAGTGAGACCTACTAGTTGGATTGGTCCCGAATTTATTCTATCTTTGAAAACAATGACCTTCCATACATTCAAGATGACCAACCCATTTACGAAAGAATTAGGGATTTCGACATCTACATGATTGCTATAAGACCTGCTGTCCTTCCTTACAATGATGCATTCAAATGGATTATTGATCATGCCAATCCAAAAGACCATTCTTTTAATAATAGTACAGGATTGCTTCTTGCCAATTTTCGTTTTGAGACTTTTGTAAATATTTACACTCTCAAACCTTTTAGGCAGCGCCTTCATGCAGATTGTCACATCCCCGATTTTGACCCCATTTGCATGATGTATATAATGTAATTAATTATGGTGAGGAGCTAAAGGCAAAAGCCCCACCATCGATTTGGTTGTGTATGTTTCGGCAATAGAGGTAGTTGCCGATGGTATCTCGTGCTATTTGGCACATTATAATTCGGCATCATGTAAATACGCACATCAAATAAAATAAACCCACGAACAGCTACCGCAAGGCAACGTTAAAATGAAAAGGGCATGGTTCCAAAGGATAAGGGGTGGGGGATTGTCAAACCTTGGTTATGGGAAAAACCCATGTTTCACCACCTTTGTTATTGTCACCTTTTGTCTTATCCAACCTTGTCAACCTCTTGAATGCTTCAGCTGGTGGTTGGGGAGTTATGGATGAGGGCATTTATTGCTAGAGAAAACGTGGGTAAAGAGGCAAGCAATTCCTCCATCTTCCCCATGACTCCATTCTCGCCCTGCCTGTTCATTCTCTTCACACGGAGTGGGGGTTTGTTCATCATCCTCATGCAAAGGTCTGTTCGTCCTCCCTATGGCCTGTTGATTCGCGCGCAGAGAGAGAGGCTATTTCCCTCACGCGCAGGCTGGAATCCTCACGCAGAAATCGGGTATGTCTTTCCCAGGTATTTTGCTGTTGGGTGCAAGATTTTCCTCACGCACAGACTGTTGAGGTCGATTTTCCCATGAGAGAGCTATGCTCACTGTTTTTGTTTTGGGGCGGTTGTCTTCCCTGCGTTTTTGTTGGCTGTGGTGTCCAATTTCGTTTTGGACCACTGTGTATTTGTGGTGAGCCGTTTTCCGTTGGGGTCTGCGTTTGAGTTTCCATGGTTATGCTGGGAACGTTGTTTATTAACCCTTGTGGGCTGTGGATTGTTGTAATCCCTCGTGGTGAATTGGGCTGCTGTTGTTTCCCTGGTTTGGGGTGTTGTTGCTGAGTTGTTTTGGCCACGTTAGGGCCAAGAACAACTCCGTCTTGTCCGTTGGACTTGAGCTGTGTTCATCCGTAGTTTGGGGCTGTCCCCTGTTGTTTATGACTTCTTCACAGAGCTGTGAAGGGATTGTTTTGTTGTTGGTATGTAGTGGTTGAACCTTGGACTGTGCTGGCTTGGCCGATCTGTGGATGGCCTGATAAACCCAGCAATGTTGGTTTGGCTATTTGGTGCCCCTTGGCTATGTGTAAGCCTGCAATTGACCCTTAGTCCTTGAGGAATCATGCCCAGCTCAGGGGTGGCAGCGTTGCTGAGAGATTAATGAGCACGCTGGCCTATGGTTGGGTGGAACGTTGTAGCAACGTAGCTGGTTGCGGATGAGTTCTTCATTGAAAGATAAGTACCGTTGTTATTTCATCTCTGTAATTTATATTGAGGTTTGCTTCCGCTGATTGTTTGAAGGACTGTGTATCCTTGTATGATGAATTATGCCTGTTGTTTAAGCTTTAATTTTAGCATTGTTCTCCTCTGTTTAAATTCCATGGGTTGGTTTCCCGTTTGTTTGTTGCGATTGGTCTATTCCTCATGTCCTCTTCGTCGTTCCAAGGGATGGGGACGTGAAAGAGTGGTATTAGAGCTCTGGGTTGCAGCAATGGGCCTCTATGGGCCAAGAAGATGCAGTGACAGAAGGTAGAATTACCTTCTCTGTTTAGCAGAGCAGCAACAAGTTTCCAAAAATCGTCTAAGTGTCGAGCGGTCGGACCACTGGAGGAAGTGGAATTCTGTTGTTGTGGAAGGATTGGTGAATTCTCCTGTCCGTCGTTGCGGATGGCGAAGGGATTCGGCATCCGAAGTGAGATTCATCTGATCATCGACGCCACGGAAAGGATTAAAATTCGGCTAAGTATGGAGCAGTCATTGGAGGAATTGACTTTCGCCATTGCAGAAGGTTCCGCAAAGTTCCCGTCCGCTGTTGCAGAAGGTTCCACAAAGTTTCCGTCCGCCATTGCGGAAGACCAAACCATCAAGTCTTCTGATGGGAGATTCCTTCGATCACCGACGCATCAAAAGGGTCAAGGCTCAAAGTTGGTTCACCAATCGGAAGGGAATGTGGTCCGACGTCCGACGTTACGAGAGTCCGCCGACGTCTGACTGTCAAGTGGTTCTAAATGCCAAATCAGAAGAGATGGTGAAGTGGGCGTTCGCCGTTGCGGACGAATTGGTGAAGTTTTCCGTCCGCCGTTGCGGAAGCCAAAGTCATTTGGCTTCCGATGTATGAAGTCAGCCGACGTCCGATGTAAAAGTACTTTCGATTCCGGTCGAGACAGTTCACAGATCGGAAGGATTCAAACTTTTGTGATCCACCATTGCGGAAGCAGAAGCATTAAGGCTTCCGATCCAAAAGTCAACCGACGCCTGATGTACAAGTCACAAGAGGGAGAATGGTCCAGGAGCCGATTCAGCGGATGTGCTGATGCTTTCGAGAGCCGATTCAGCGGATGTGATGATGCTTCCGAGAGCCAATTCTGTAGACGTGATGATGCTTCCGGGAGCTGATTCTGCAGCTGCGAGATTGGTTTGCGAGCCGATTCGGCAGAATATTTAGTGGAAATAGGATCCGATTTTATAGAGGAAAATTTGAGTTTTCTGTGACATTTTCTTAGCAAATTTTGATTGTTTCCGAGGGATTCTTCAGTTGTTTTTGGGTTGAAGATGAGAAAATAGGTAGCGATTTAAAGCGCCAGATTGCGCGAAAACAAACAATTTACAAAAAAAAAACGAGGGCGCTGCCCTTGACCCGCCCTGCAGTGGCGCAGGGAAGCCACAAGGGGGAAAGCCCCCTTGACCCCTGTCGTCCCTTGAGATAGTCATTCTTATGAAAGGAAGATTCTATGTTTTGGGCAAGTTAGTAGAATATAGAATTCATAAAAGATGAAGGGTGCCATGGAAGTGAGGTGGCTGAAGTTAGCATTCCAAACCAAAATCCACTGGTGTATAAAATGCAAAGATTTGGTGAAAGTCTTCATTCTTAGAAGTGGTGTGGTTTTCACACCCGAGGTCGGAATGATGCGTGTGAATAGGCGTTGGAAAGCTTATCCAGTGGAGAACAAGGATAAGTGACTGGAATCTAAGCATGAAGTAGCAAAGTGCTAATGATGGCTGTTGTTATCAAATGGACAAATCTGGGCAGTTGCATGCCCAGGGGCAGCGAGGACTGTGAAGTCAATCAGCTGATTGGATGGAAAAGGAGTTCCATGCCAAGATGAAAGACTTGAAAAGAGAATTTTTCTTAAAAAAAAACCCTGTCTTTCTGATTATAATTATATTTCGTAAGTTTATGCTCGAAATGCATGAGGATATGTATTGCATGCATAGGATATTGCATGATTGATAAGAATATTGGAAATTATATATATGTATAACGAACCACTAATGATAATCATTGTTTTGATGTTGGAATTAGTGGAAAAACCAACGATGACATGGACCTAGCTGAGTATGTTGTTGATTCTGGGGAATGTGGCCAGCAACCCTATGAAGAAAGGGATAAGGCAACAAGTCCATAACAATAGTTGGTGAGCAAATTCTGCGATCTCCTGCAAGGGACCAACCCAATTGGTCATGGAAAGGGTGTAAGTAAGACCCATGCAGGTAAGAGTTTGCTTATGACAAATTCCATGGATTGGTCCAGGTAAGAGACCTCATAACATGTGAATATTGGAATGTAGAAAGGTGTCATGCCTATACATGTTAATGATATTGATTATAGTAATGCATCCTATATGAGGTAGTCATGGTTAGGCCATGATATGGTTGAATGCATAGTGTTCCTGAATCAATGCAAGGTAGCGTTGAATGGACATACATTAAGAAGATTTTATGAATCTTGTTGTTATGCATTGAATGTATGCATATGGAGGGTGTGAGTGACTGATTGCCTAAGTAAAGGTGCAAATGTTGTGATGCATTGCATGAAGGCATTGAGATGAATGCATGAGATATTATGGAGAACTAATGGCTGAAATGACGAATTAATGATAATTCTGGAACTGTTTCGAAGGTTGTTATGAATGCAGGATAGTCATGATCAATTGGCTACCATAAATGCTCTATTGAAGAGCAGGGTGGTATGAATGATATGCTTGTGAAGTAAGGAGTGTCTAACCACTTCATTTAAATTGCATGAATGATGTGAATATGCCTTGAAAATATTAGTATGATAATGATTGCATGAAGTAAATGAGTTTTGGTATATATTGATGTGACTAACAGCTGGAAGTATTGAATTTTATAAATTCTGAAAACGCTTCGGTGATGGTTGTAGCAATGAAAATGTTATATGCATCCAGACTTACCAAGTGTTTGGTTGATTGAAGCTCATGTTTCAGGTAGATTATTTCAAAACTTGACAGTGAGAGGTAAGCCCCTGACCACTGCCAGAATCTACCATGTGAAAGAGCTTATTGAATTTGAATTGTGAATTTCAAATTTAAGAAATTGCTGACGACTATTAGTCACCACTGGCTTGCATAAGCTTGTGTTTGGATGTTTGAAGCTTATGTTTCAGGTAGATTACTTCGAGCATGGCATTGAGAGGTAAGACCCTGACCAATGCCAGAATCTACCACATGAAAGAGGTTGTTAGGATTCGAATTGTGAATTTCGGATTTGAGGACTTGCTGACAACCACTAGCCACGGTTGGCTTGCATAAGATTGTGTTTGGTTGGTTGAAATTCATGTTTCAGGTAGATTATTTTGAGCATGGCAGTGAGAGGTAAGACCCTGACCAATGCCAAAATCTACCATTTATGAGAAGAAGTCTCATGGTTGTGAAAGTGGTTGATATGCATAATGGGTTGTTAAATTTGAGTTGTGAATTTCGAATTTAAGAAAGTGCTAACGATTACTAATCATTCTTGGCTTGTATGAGATTGTGTTAGGAGGGACACATGGTAAGTGGGTATTCATGTTATGATAGTAAGCATAAAAGTATAATGGGCATAGTAATGCTGCTTACAAGAAACCCACAATTGAGCAAGTCAATTTCTGTAGAAGATAGAATCACAAATCCTTATTGAATTTGATTACTAATGGCATTGCTTGGTTATGGAATGATCAATTTAGATTGTAGTATCAGGATTGACTATTTGGCTATTTGATGAATGTGTCAGGGGTACACATTGCAGGAAGATCATGTGTGATGACCTGTAAGAGCCAAACATCATGGGAAGGTTTTTCCCTGGAAATGGGTTTTGGGTGAAACGCCATTGGACATTTTTAAATGTCTCATCTACACTGCATGTTTGGTAATGACATGAGTGAGATGGTATGGGCTATGTCGGTGAGACATGTTTGAATATGAAATGTAAAAAGGAAGCAGGGATGGGGTCTTGGTTTGCTTGAACTTGGTGATTGGAAGCCACACAGACAGAGCTAGAGGGTTGACCTTCTTCTCCACAACCCCGGGAGAGCACTGGAAGGGAATGCAGGGCCTGAGGGACTGAGCAGCAGAGAAGGGACTGATTCCTTGTGTTCGGTGTGTGTGGGTGTCTTAGAAGTCAGGCTAGTTCTAGTGTAGGTTTTCCTAGCTCTGCAGCGAGCTCACCAGCTTAGCATTTAACCTTTCCCAACTCCTTGACGGTGCCTAACAGATATAAAGGCATACTGCGACGGAAAATGGATAAGTCTTATGTAACCCTTGCTATGAATATGCATGCTTAATTATTAAATCCCATATCTAGAACATGTTTTGGTTTTATTTCCATGATGACCAATTTCTTGAGTATGCATAGGGCCTGCATGGCACGCACCGGGAATGGGTGCACACTTTTCCGATGTCAAGTCATGAAAGGGTTTTCAATATTGATTACACTCTAGGGAGTGGACGCACTCCTGGTGTCTCAATACTTGATAGTGAATGATGAGAAATATGTTTATGGTTTTAAAAGCAATAACGCTAATGAGTTTTCTTGTATTGCTTGTGCTACTTGTGTTGACAGGCTAAAGGTAAGGGTAAGATGGTAAATGGTTGTTGTGAGGGGTTGCGGAGTAAGGGTTATTGTTGATATAAGTGTATGTTGGTATAAGTGTATGTGTTATTGTTGACATAAGTGTATGATGGGCTGTGATATGCCTAAGGATCCATAGTAGATCCTAGACCTAGAAATGGTCATGATAAAGTTCCAAGCCCAGTTGACATGGTTATGTACCGGCTGGACATTAATTATTTGATGTTGTGGAGTAGCCGGCGCACTAACCTAACATCTAAGTCCATAGGCGATCCCAAGGCTTGCAAAGTGAAGCAGGATCTTGTGGACGAACGAGGAAACGTACAATACAGATAAGTATTGGATTATTTTTCTTATGAATATACATATGTATATGATTTGGTTACGATGTTTTAAGCTCTTGCTTAGAAATAAAACTGATGAGAATAAACTAAACATGTGAATCTATTCAATTTTGGATATAGGTATCGCTGGAGGCAAGGACTATAAGCGCATCCTAGGGGTGGATGTG
>LPNX010554374.1:0-13347 GCA_001517045.1 Pseudotsuga menziesii | reverse complement strand
AATGAGCTCATGTGCATGTTGGGGGAAGGCATGAAAAATATGAAAGCCTCATTAAGGAGACTTGGACTGTCATGCCAATTGGGTAATTAACTAACTGATTTTAATGTTATGCTTGGTCTGATAGAATTTCAATGGTGCATTTCACAGGTGAGAAAAGTGAAACCAGGTGGTGCACATTGATCATGGTAGCAGATCAAAAGTTGCTGGACTTGGCTGAAAGTCTCCTTCAAATGATTTCCAAGACCCAAGAGAATCTTGGGGAGATTCTCAAGATATAGAGAAGGCAGAGTCAAATGAACCACCAGATTTTGCAAGACTCTATTGGTTTGCAAAGGGAGGTGAAAATCCTTCTGGGAGCAATCGGCAAGGGAAAGGAAGGTGGATCAGCAATGGGACAATTGTCCAAGCGACCCGATAAGAAATGGTCCAGGCATGAAGACTCAAAGGAAATTGGGCAAGTAAAGATGAAGCAACTAGTGAAATGTTGGAGATGCGGGGGACATCATTTACGCCGAGACTGCCCAATGAGGGAACATGATGAGGGCAATAGCCACAAAGTTCCTAGACTTCAGGATCAGCTGGAAGCTGAGAACCAGTAGGAAAAGTCCATGGAAGCCGAGAGGCTTGGTATTGAACATTCAAAGTAGGCAATTGAACGTGGGACAGATCTGCAATTTTGAAATTTTGATGTGCAATTGTACATGTATTGTATATATGTATTGGAACACCAAGGACGGTGTTATTCCAAGGGGGAGGGGAATGTCAAATCCCCAGTTTTGACGCTGTTTGCATGATGTATATAATTTAATTAATCGTGGTGAGGAGCTAAGGGCAAAAGCCCCACCATCGATTTGGTTGTGTATGTTTCGGCAATAGAGGTAGTTGCCGATGGTATCTCATGCTATTTGACACATTATAATTCGGCATCATGTAAATACGCACATCAAATAAAATAAACCCATGACCAGCTACCACAAGGCAACGTTAAAATGAAAAGGGCATGGTTCCAAAGGATAAGGGGTGGGGGATTGTCAAACCTTGGTTATGGGAAAAACCATGTTTCACCACCTTTGTTGTTGTCACCTTTTGTCTCATCCAACCTTGTCAACCTCTTGAATGCATCAGTTGGCGGTTGGGGAGTTATGGCTGAGGGCATTTATTGCTGGAGAAAACATGGGTAAAGAGGAAAGCAATTCCTCCATCTTCCCCACGACTCCATTCTCACCCTTCCTGTTCGTTCTCCTCACACGGAGTGGGGGTCTGTTCATCATCCTCACGTAGAGGTCTGTTCGTCCTCCCTATGGCCTATTGATTCACATGCAGAGAGAGAGGCTATTTCCCTCACGCGCAGGTTGGAATCCTCACGCAGAAATCGGGTATGTATTTCCTGGGTATTTTACTGTTGGGTGCAAGATTTTCCTCACGCACAGACTGTTGAGGTCGATTTTCCCATGAGAGAGCCGTGCTCACTGTTTTTGTTTTGGGGCAGTTGTCTTTCCTGCGTTTTTGTTGGCTGTGGTGTCCAATTTCGTTTTGGACCACTGTGTATTTGTGGTGAGCCGTTTTCCATTGGGGTCTGCGTTTGAGTTTCCATGGTTATGCTGGGAACGCTGTTTATTAACCCTTGTGGGCTGTGGATTGTTGTAATCCCTCATGGTGAATTGGGCTGCTGTTGTTTCCCTGGTTTGGGGTGTTGTTCCTGAGTTGTTTTGGCCACGTTAGGGCCAAGAACAACTCCGTCTTGTCCGTTGGACTTGAGCTGTGTTCATCCGTGGTTTGGGGCTGTCCCCTGTTTTTTATGACTTCTTCACAGAGCTGTGAAGGGATTGTTTTTTTGCTGGTATGTAGTGGTTGAACCTTGGACTGTGCTGGATTGGACAATCTGTGGATGGCTTGATAAACCCAGTAGTGTTGGTTTGGTTGTTTGGTGCCCCTTAGCTATGTGTAAGCTTGCAATTGACCCTTAGTCCTTGAGGAATCATGCCCAGCTTGGGGGTGGCAGCATTACTGAGAGATAAGTGAGCACGCTGGCCTATGGTTGGGTGGAATGTTGCAGCGACGTAGCTGGTTGCGGATGAGTTCTTCATTGAAAGATAAGTACTGTTGTTATTTCATCTCTGTAATTTATATTGAGGTTGAATGCTGGAATTTCTATGTTTGCTTCCGCTGATTTTTTGAAGGACTGTGTATCCTTGTATGATGAATTATGCCTGTTGTTTAAGCTTAAATTTTAGCATTGTTCTCCTCTGTTTAAATTCCATGCGTTGGTTTCCCGTTTGTTTGTTGCGATTGGTCTGTTCGTCATGTCCTCTTCGCCGTTCCAAGGGATGGGGATGTGACATAGATTTTGTCAAAGCTACTAAGTCCAGGTTTAATTTTGAACAAATGTTGAAGTCTTGGATGATTGAACCGCGCAAGTTTTCTCAGAGGAAGTGTTATCACTCCAGGAAACTCCTCTAGGTTGCAGCTCGAGGATGCCTGGTAACTTAAATGTTTTTATGGTTTTCTAAGTGGATCAAGTTAGGTGACATATAGGATTTCACACTCTCAAGAAATGCATGAAACTCAATCAGGGATAAGGCTTCTTATTACCACTGTTCATAGGTTGACAATATGCTGCATAGATGGATAACTTATCATGCTGGTAGATTCATACCTAAAACAAATATATATAAATGGATAATCATGATAAGGAAAGCACTTATAATTCAAATCATCAATATTCCAATAGGATGACATCTATCAGACATCAATTAACCTAAATAAAACCTAAATAACACATTCAAGCATAAGCATAGAATAGACAGAAAATGGAAGCTGAACATATGATAACAAAATAGCTTATATTAGGTCACGAGCAATATGAGAAGCTTGTCAATAGAAATGGTCTACAAGTTCTTGAAGTTGAATGCTTTCAATAAAATAAGTCTTAGGCTTTATAGCCTTTACAAAAATATTCATATCTTGAAAAAATGGATCTGATTTACTAAAAATAGACAAAATAATTGTTTTGGCATAATTAGGTCAAAAAACCCTAATTTAACTACTAGTCTAACTAACTGCAGAATTCAGTCACTATTTGAACCTTCTGATAACTAAAGTAAGTACTAAAAATAACTACCACTGGTCCACTTTTGGTTAAGTCACTGTTTCACTTTAGAAATTTAAGTGTTCGTGACCTTTTCTTCCTTTATGTCACAGCAAAACTGAAGCATACCTTCCCTGATGTTTTCTTCAGTGTCTTTCATCTTTATACTTTGTCCCTGAGCTATTCATGTTCACCCAAAACTGGTCCTTTGTATCAAAATTTGATCTTATGCCTCCTTCTGCTTTCGGTGGTTAAGTGGCCAAAATATTGGAACTGTTAACTGCCGAAAGTGATGCTTTCGATGGCTAATGAACTACCTCAGTGTCTACCTAAGCCACCGAAATCCCCGTTCTTAAAAAATTCTTAGGCCGCCTCCAAAATTAGTCTTTCAAGTTTGTCTGCTTGTCTTTCTTATTCAGCAAGCTCTATGTTAGGAAGGTTGACAATAGCCTGGCTTGATTCTGGAGGCTAAAGGTTTACTGCACCTTTAGCTAGGGTTTCCAATGTGAGGTGAGTGCTAGGGTTTAGCTTGGCCTCCTTCATCTGCAGTATCTGAATCCTAATAATTCTATACAACCTTATGTTGTCTTTCAGGTACCTTTTATTTACTCTTTTTAGGAAAGCATACCTTTCTCTCAGCTCTAGGTAAGAGTTATGTAGCATCTTGTTCCTACTGGTCAATGTTACATTATTTTTCTTTATCTCCCTTTCTAAAATATCCATCTCATACACTTGCCTCAGCAACTGATTTATCCTTTGATTCTTGGGCTTGCTAGGGGAAGCCTTCTTTGCTGGTTCATCTTGCTCTTTTTTTGTAGGTGATGGGAGTTCTTCAATCTCTGCTACAACTTGCAATGCTAGGTCTGTACCTTCCTCTTTTTCCTCTTCTGAATATGAGTAGGGAAGGTTCAAGATGTTCCCATTGTGTGTTGTAACTTCCTGGTCCTTTTCACTGAAATCCAAGTTTCTTTTAACCTTATTGGCTTTGGAAGAGGAAGGAGACTATTCTGCTGTTGCTGGGGATATATCCATTTTCTTCCTTTTCCCACTCCTTGGTGTGCTAGAATTTTTAGTATGAGACTTCCCCTTTTATTCTGGTAGCAGGCATGTTTCAAAACTATTCCAAAATAAGAAATAAGCCCATGCCATATTTCTCCTCGTCGGCAATTCTTGGATCAGGTGTTGGATAAGACCATGATGAGACAGTCTGCTAGAAATCTTGGTTGGTTGAGCCTTCACCTGGTAGGCCATTTTTTCCAAGCTCCTATGTAAGTATAAAGGTAAATTCAATGGGATTTTTCTTGTGAAGTGTTTCATCAATTTAAAATGGTAAATCATGGCCCTGTTGTATCTTCCTTCACAAGTTATGTATACCACAATGGCCTTCAGCAGTTGCTGCAACCTCTCTTCTAGCCAGGAGGATGGTACACTCTTCTTCAACGCCACCCCTCTATGTTTAGGCTTTCAATAATATCTGAACTCTACATCATTTGGTATGGTGGTTTTAAATCACTTCTCTCCTGTGCTAGGGAGTTCAGTCACTTCAGTAATTAGGGTTTCATCTATCAGAAATTCTTTTTTACCTGGGACTACCTTGGAGCCATTGAAAGAGAGAGAAAATTTCTCAACCACCTTTTGGTGTGAACCTTGAATCTTCTCACAAAACCTATAGAATCCAGTATCCTTGAAAAATTGACAGAATTCTAGATATTCCTCCTGGTAGCTAATGTCTCCCAACTCTTTCCTGAGAGCAGGTCCTCCCTTCTTCATTTTCTGAATATCACTCCTGGGTACTTGTAACAATCAACTCAGGCTCTATGGAATAGTGTTTTTAGTAGGCTGCCTCTCAGAGATGATTTTTTGGTGGTGATAAATGCTAAAGTCAAAGGTGGAGTGTACTAAAGAGTGGGCACTGATTATGAGGGATTCCAACTACATGATTGATGCTTAGGTCAGAGGGTGATGTCTCTATTTGATCTTTTCAAGACCCCTTGCCCAAAAATCATGTTAAAATCAACCTGGATACCCATTTGGGATTGTCTGTAGTTCTTTGGATAGATGGAGGGAGAAGGAGGGTTTCAACTCACATAAGTCCTTATCAGTTTAACAATGACCTCCTCCCTCATTTCCTCGTGCCTTGATGTAGCCTCCTATCCTTTTGGTGGTTTATCGCGCCCTTTCATGATCATTGTTTTGCTGACAGGCTCTGATTTGATAGGTTTCTAACTATTTCTTTCTTTTTACCTTTTCAATGGTTAATTTCCTTCAGGAATTTGTCTGCTAGCCGCTGAAAACAAGGATTTCGGTGGCTAATGAAATTCTGGCCTTTTCTCCCAAACCACCTAAACCATTTTCCCAATGTCACTATAGAACTCGGCTTTTGGCAGATAGTGGTCTCTCCAGATATCCCTTTTAACCGTCGAAAGACCGGCCTTTCGGTGGCTAATGAAACATCAGAGATTTCACCTAAGCCACTGACACCAATTTTCCCCCAATGCTTTTTTCTTGCTTTCGGTGGTTAACACCCTTCTTGGAATGTTCATTAAGCTGCCGAAAGAAACACTTTTCTGTGGCTAATGAGTTGTTTGAAGTCTTGCCTAAGCCACCAAAAGTGCTTTTACCATTTACTCGATTGGGCCCATTTTTGTTGGTTAACCTTTATCCTGTGTTAAACTGTTAGCTATCGAAACAAATCCTTTCGGTGGCTAATGGGATGTTAAGAATCCCGCCTAAGTCACCGAAATCTAAAACTTCCAATTTCTTCAACCATAGCAAAACTAGAGACCTTCAATTTGTTAGTCATCTTTAAATATTTTATAACACGACTCAAATTCTTCATACTATCAAAATAATTTTATTTTGGGAGATAACATCTGGCTCCTACTTGGGGATGGGAACTTCCCTGTGAGGTCCCAAGAACCCCATACCAAAATGCCTTTCCTTGAAAATAACTAAAAAATTAACACTATCATTTATTGTTCCATTGGGCATGGAGTTTATTCTCTAAGCAAAAATAACCTACTAACTAATATTTTACAATAACAAGGCCTCAAAGCCTCAAATAAAGGAAAGTTTAAGAAAACAACCATTCAGTGGGCCATCAAACACCTCTTCAATTTTGTTCTTCTGTACCTGAGCTATCACAAAAGGGAAAATCCACAAAGAATCAAACTTTCCATGTTTTCCATTGTCCTGCCTGACAGTATCCCACTTGAGGACCCAATCTCCAACCTGAAAATTGTCCACTTTTACCCTTTTGTCAAACATGACCTTGATCCTCTATTGATGGGCTTCTAATTTTCCTATTACTTGTTCCCTAACTTGCTGCAACTCCACCAAATCCATCATCCTCCTTACCATATCATTTAGTTCATCTTCCTTCTCCTGAAAGAATTTTTCCACTGGCAGAATGAGCTGAATGGGAAAAATGGCCTCAGTACCATAAACTAATTTGAATGGAGAAGTCCCTATAGATCTTTTGTCTGTTACTCTATCAGCCCATAAAGAAAACTTTAGCTTAGAACCCCAACTTTTCTGATTTGTCTCCACCAGTTTTCTGATGATCGTGACTAGGCTTTTGTTGGATGATTCAGCTAGGCCATTTCCTTGAGGATAATAAGATGTGGAATGCACCAGCTGAATGCCCATTGACTCACAAATTTTAACCAATGCCCCGGCTTTGAAAGTTGGTGCATTATTAGTCACTAACCTTACTGGGTAGCCAAACTTGATAAAGATATTCTCATATAAAAACTTCATGATGACCTTATGAGTTGCATTCCTGGTGGGTACTACCTCTATCCACTTGGTAAAGTAGTCTGTGGCTACTAGGATCCATTTATGCTACCCACTGGAAGATGATTTATTTCACCTATGAAATCTAGACCCCATTGCTGGAAAGGCCCATTCACCACAATAGGCCTAAGGGGAAAGGATTTGAGTTGCTGCTTCCCTATAAATCTTTGGCACTAGTCACAGACCCTTACAAAGGTACATACATCAGAAAAAAGGACTGGACAATAGTACCATGCCCTCAAAATCTTGTGGGCTGTGGTATTCCAGTAATGATGGCCCCCACATGTGCTGGAGTGAAAGTGATGCATGACCTGATCTGATTCTTGTTTGTCTAGACACCTCAACAAAAATCCAGTCAGATCTTTCCAGTACAACAATTTATCAACTATGCAAAATTTAACATATTTTAATTTAAGAGCTCGTGCTTGATTAGGAGTGAGACCGGGAGGAACTTCTAATTTTTGCAGAAAATGAATAATATCTGAGTACTGCTCACATGAAGACAAGTTTTCAGCCACTGGTTGAATGACATTTGGATCCTGAACTACTTCTGTTGCTACTACAATTTGCAATTTTGCTAAATTGACACAAGTGAAGTTTATCCCCATTAGTTCACAGTTTTCTTTAGCCATGAGTTTGGACAGACCTATTCCTTTTACTAGCTTAGTGGGATTCACCTCTATATCAAATTCAATGATCTTGGCAATCCATTTAGCTCTCTTTCCATCAATGTCAGACTGAGTCAAAACATCCTTCACAACAGCTAAAGGGACATAGGCAATAACTTTTGCATGGAGAATGTAAATCCTGAAGGTCTTCAATGACTTGATGAGAGCATAAGCCTATTTCTCAATTGTATCATACTTAGATCAGCATCCCTCAATGTATTGCTGAAGAATGCAATTGGATTATTGAGACCCTCATCATCTTTTTGTAATAGCACAACTGCCACTATGTCATAGGATGCAAAGGAGAAGATATAAAAACTCTTGGTATAGTCCAGACTAATCAGGGTTAGGGATTCCATGATAGCCTTCTTGATGTCTTCGAAAGAGCTTCTTTCCTAGTCAGTCCATTTTATTTCTACATCCTTTTTCAACATAGCTGTTATGTTCTTTACCAGCTCAGAGAAATTAGGGATGAACCTCTTGACAAAATTTATCTTACCCAAAAAGGACTGAATATACCTCTTTGACCTAGGTATGGACAGCTTCTGGATTGCTTCCACCCTCACTAGATCAATCTTTACACCTTCAGCAGAGACTATGTGACCTAGGAGTTTCCCCTTACTGAGTGCAAATTGGGACTTCTTAGGGTTGAGTGATATCCCAAACTTCCTGCACTTCAAAAATACCCTCCTCAAGTGATGCAAATGGTCATGATGGTTGTGAGAGTAAACAGTTAGTTCATCCAAGTATATAAGTGCAAATTTATCTTTCAATCCTACAAAATCTAATTCCATGGCTCTCTGAAAAGTATCCCTAGCATTTATCATCCCAAATAACATTTTATCATACATGAAAGTGCCCCAGGGGGTGGTAAACGTAGTCTTCTCTTGGTCATGAGGGTGCACAACAACTTGGTTGTATCCAGAGAAGCAATCCAGAAATGACATGACACTAGCCCCTGAGAATCTTCGCAACAGGTGTTCCATCTTGACTAGTGGATAGTTATCTTTTTTGGAGCATTTGTTCAGGTTTCGAAAATCCACACACAACCTGATCTCCCCGTTCTTCTTCCTTACCACCACTAAGTTTGCAATCCACTTGGAATACCTGAGAGGGATTATGATTTTGGCTTTGAGGATCTTATGGATTTCTTTTTCAATTATAGGTAGTAGGAGAGAACTGATGGATCTTAGCTTCTGTTTGAAATGGATGGTGTCCTTCTCCATAGGAATTATGTGTTGGATGATATTGGTGTCATAGGTTTTTAGGTCACTGTACTCGCAGGAAAAGATATGAGCAAATTCTTTTATCAGGATGCAAAATTTGGACCTCTGATCAGTAGTCAACTCAGTGGATAGATTTATCAGTTTTGGATGGATTTGGCTACCTATGTTTTTCTCTTGGACAACAGGGTCTTGCTCCTTTTTGGCAGGCTTGAAAGGGATGTCATTATGATCAAAAAGCTCTTCCATAGGTACTAGACCTCGAGTTATATAATTGCTGGGTAATTGGACAATATTATGATCAACTACTTTATCTTTCAACTTGAGCTGTTGGGATTCTTCCATGTTTAGGTTTTCCTGATCTATATGTATATCATAGAATTCATCTACTAGCTGAAAGAATTTACTAAGCTCATCATCATTCTCAAACACCTTCCAAAATTTTACATTATCTGGCAAGGAAGGTCTGTACTTGACCTGAACATCATAGTTGAGCTTAGGAGGTAAATGAGGAACAAACAGACTTGCAGAGATAGACATGGAATCATCTAGGTGATTCAAACCTCTAGGTATATGTGACAGTTCAAAAAACATAAAGGATTATTTGAGTTTCCATACCTCTTCCCTATAGGACTTTAGTCTAACTTTTTTTGCTTGAAAAGTGTTGTTGACTTGCTGTATAATAAGGTCTGCATCTCCAAATATTCTCATGCACATGATCCCCATTTCTTTGGCATCTTTAACTCCTAGCAGCAAGGATTCATATTCTGCTATATTGTTAGTGGTGTTAAAGTTAAGCTTATAAGATAGATGAATATTCTCTTTGGATGGAGAGATAAATACTACACCTTCACCTGCTGAGTTTTGAGTGCTAGCCCCATCAAAATACATGTTCCAGACTGTTGTGGTCACTTCTTCGGGCTGCTAACAACTAGGCTTGGTAATCTAGACTGGTGTTTGCTGAGAATCATCTATTTGCAAAATGCATGACCCAAAATCAGTGTCTACTGCATAGATGGGGTGGTTCACTGAATTCCTTTCATTGCTTACGATGTAGGGAAGTTGATTCTCTCTATAAAGCCTCTTAGTATCCCCTCCAAACATGGGGATTGTAGCAAATGTAAGGTTCATCTGAAGGGTGCCACCTAGCCTTTTACTCCATGATCGAGATAGAAGAGACCAAATTTGGGAGGGATATCAGCCACTACAATGTCCATCATGATTTTTTTTGAAGGTAGCTGAGATAGGTTTACAACAAGGTCTTTGATGAGGCCCAAGCACTTGACCTTTCTAGATTCAAAAGAGAATAGATCATGGTAGGGATTTGTAATGCTGATACCAAGCTCATCCATTACAACTTTTGGAATTATTTTATGAGAAGCTCCTGAGTCGAGCAAACAGTTATGAAGGACTTTATCATGGATATTCAAGGATATGTAGAAAGGTGGGCATGAATCCTTTAGGTATTCAATCATAGGGCCTAGGGTTAGAATAGGTTTATCATCTTGTAGATTTACAAAGTTAGTATCAATATGTATCTTTGGCTGAAGAGAATTCAGTATGGAAGTTTTGAATGCATCATTTTTCATTAGGTCGATTAATCGAAAATCGATCTTCAATTTCTGAATCTTTGAATCAAGGTTGAAATAATAATGTAGTCTATCAGGAAACCTTACCTCATGTACTGGAGCTTTGGGTTGGACCTGATCAGGGCTTGATGAAGGTTCTGGTTTTTGCAATGGTTTGGGAATGACAACCATTTTCTTTGGTAAAATAGTATCATTTTTAGCTGGTGCAGCAAGTTGTTTGGCAAAAACAACATTCTTCTTAATGGGAGAAACCAGGCTAGACCTCTGATTATACCCTCATTGACCATCGGCCTGATACATTGCTTCTTCACTGATCTACTCATCAATTAGGGCTTCCTCATATTCTGCTTATGTCAGAAAATAATAGTCAAGTTCATTTTCCATGCAGTGGATGTTGTCTTTAGCCTCTCCTTCTTCCTCAATAAATTCTGGCTCTTCTTCTAGTACAACATTTTGAAAAGGAGCTCTAATTCTCTGATATTCCCCTTGATTCCTTTCCCTTTTGAGGATCTGAACTGGGGGGTTGCCTCTTCTATAAGGGACAAAATTCGGGGTTCAAGGAATCAAATCACTTGTCCCTTTACCTCTCATAGGTATCTGTCCTTGGTCCTTTAGCTTAGACATTTTAGCAGTCAAGTTATCTAACAGTTTGGTCATTTTGTAAATCTTGTTCTCTGATGAAGAATCCCCAAGAGGGTCTGCTAGTTGCTTCTTCCTATCTATATTTCCTTTGACCTTGTGAGATGCCACAATGTTAGATTCTACCTCTAGGGTAGCATCCTGCATGAGTGATAAGGAGGCAGACCTCCTTTCTTTGAGAAACAGGCAGAAATCAGAGTCAAAGGCATTTTCATAAGTTATCCTGGCTGAGGTATCAGTGGGCTTGATTTTAGTGGGAATCTTGCTATACATATTGTTTAACCTATTGGTGAAGTTGGAGACAGACTCCCCATTCTCTCTTTTCAAGTTGCTAAACTCAGTGATATAATAGAGGTGGTATCTCCTCTCTCCCCAATTCTTTAGAAATATGCCATCTAGCACTTCAATGCCTTCCACTGATCTAGCAGGAAATTCTTTGAACCATTTCCTAGCCTGATCATCTAGAATTTGTACAAAAACCCTAGTCAACACATATTCCTATTCTATATTAATGTTTTCAGCATAATTTTAAAATGCCTCTAGATGTTCTTCAACTGTGAAATCTCTCTCTCTTGTGCATTTAGGCATGTACTTGAAATAGTATCCAGTGGACATGGCCAAGAGGGGGTTAGGAAAATTTAGGGGGGCAACCTAGCTATGAATATCCTTTCCATTTTGGTCATCATAGGGGAAGCCATATTGGAAATTGGTATGGAAAGGGTGGAGGAAGGAAATACTGATGTAGGTAGTAGCTGAAAAGGTGATGGTGGTAAAATTATCCCAATAGAGTCACCATGGATTGGATCTTCACAAGCAGCGATGCTTGAAGATGCCCAAACCCTAAAATTTTCTGATGTATTTATAAATTCTTGAGAATTAAGTGTTTCAGCAGAAGAAATCATAGCAGAAACATTTCTTGAAATACCTGATGTAGCTTCCTTTGTAGCACTGCTGGTCTGCCTTAGTGAATCCCTAGCTCTTCTCAGAATCTCTTCTGGATCTGAATCCGGTATTGATGGTGGCCCTTAAGGGTTTTCTCTGGTGTTACGGAGAGAAATTCCTATGGCTTGAGGTACCACAACAGACAGCTAGACTCCAGAAATCAATCTTTCCCAATATGCAATAGAAATTAAAAACATCTAACACTAAAGGATCGAACCTCGTACCTTATTCTGGATGGCTGAAGTAGATCCCCGTCGAGCTTTCCAATATTCAATTTGAATTGTTATAGCACGTCCTCAACAACAAGTAAACAATACAAGCATACTATATTTCATGGTGTTAGATCTATTCTAGCATATATAATCAATAATGTATAAGCATTTGACATATTCCAATGGATGCAACATTCATTCAAATACACATTACTGGACATGAAAAGATATTTCTATTAATATGAATCAGAGATTACAAGTGACAACCTCTGACGGCACGTCTGCAAACCGGAGAAACTGAATCCCCCACTTGGGCCTCCACCACCTCAATCCTCCATCACTCCGATAGTAAGCTCACTAGCAAAGGCAAGCTTGGGAAGAACACAACAGTGCTCCAAAGGGACAAAGGGATGCAGACTCAAGTATAGTTCTCGCAACAATGGACTATAGTTTCAGTACTCTCAATTCTCTCTTCCTGCTTTCAATGTCTCAATGGTTCCTTATATAGCTTTCCAAAGTGATACTGAAAGGTTGAATCTGTGCGATCTCAAGGCATATGGAAGGCCAGGAGTCATATGAGTCGGATTCAAGGCAAGGAATGGTCCAATAGTTTTGGATTATGCACACATCCCGATGTACGCGACTATATAGGGAATATCCGCATATGTACGCGGTTATCGGGGAAAAGGCCATGTATATCATTTTTCTAATGTTTTTAGGGATGGTCAATGATGCATCAAAAGACAATAAATGGTCCATAGGGAATAATGAGTCTGCAGTGGGATAGGGGAAGGCCATACAATGTGTGATTCACCTAGTGTGGTGAAATCCGCTATAACAGATGCCCCCTAATGTATGAGATTAGAGGGGTTATACGATGGCCGAAATACATTATAAGTCCATCCCAGGAGTGAAGTGATGAAGGTACCCAAATGGAAGACCAGCCACCTAATCAGCATAATACCATAATACAACTCTGCATATAACTGCAAGTAGATAGAGAAGTCCCGGATACATAAGAGTACAATGGCCATGAATAGGCATGAAACATGATAGAACATATGTGGTCATCGCCACGTAAAATATACATAGATCAGAATCTCCATGATGAAGATATACAAAGTACAATAATCTCCACATAGGCTGAAGATATATAACAAATCAAGATCTCCATAGTGGCTGGAAATATCT
>LPNX010554338.1:123351-225582 GCA_001517045.1 Pseudotsuga menziesii | reverse complement strand
TCATGTGAAGAAGGGCAAGCCAACCTATATAAACCCCTTCATTTGCCATTTCCCACTCATGCTTTGGAGTGGAGACTTTGTAGCTAAAGGAGAGAAGGGAAATTGCATAGCTTTGCAGGAGGGAGGTACGAGTGTTTATACTCGTTTTACACCGTCTTCAGGCTTCGGAGTTGCTGGAAGCAGTCTTGTTATGTTTTGGGCAGCGGTTCTCTTCTCGAACATTGTCGCCAAGGTATCATTGTATCATTGCCATGTATTTTGCCTTATGCTGAGATTATAGATCAACCCTCCTATTGAGAAGCAAGCCCGGAGACGTAGTCCATCCTGGACGAACTCCGTTATCAACTTGTTGTCTTTATGTGCGTGTTGTCTATGCTGTTTGGTTCTCTTCTTATGGATCTGTGAGCTTCCTTCATGCTCTTTATGCAATTCATGTTAACGTCATAGAGTAGCAAAGATCTTGTTTTCGGATCATTTATTCATGTTCATTCACGTAATTCATGTTATCCATGCTAAGAGTTAGTGAGCTAGTGAGATTCTGAGCCTTGTATGCTATGCGATGTTCTATGTGTGATATATGTATTTGTGTTTGCTGCAATCTTGGAAAACTCTAGTATAGTTCCTCTGAGTCCATTGCTTGTCTCTATCTTGATCCTACACATAAATCCTGATGCCGAATGGTGATGTCTTGAGGGACCTAGGTGGTGAAGGGATTTATGTTGCACTTGGTATTGGGTGTAGGAGAAAGTACATGGCGATGAAGTGAGTTGTGGATTCTCATACTTCTATTCTTGAGTTATTTTATTTTTTAGTGCACCTCATGTGGATTCCTTGGCCTTAGCTCGGGGGTGGCCTATCAAAGAATAATTTTTCTTAGCAGTTCCTGAGGAAGGGTCGTGCGTGGACTTGTTGATGCCAGTTGTACCTTGAAAGATAAGTGACTTATTTCATGTTTTTTTTATATGTTTATATGTTGTTTCCATTGTTTCTATACAACCCTTGGTGGTTGAGCTGATCTTTACTTGCGTAAATGGTTTTTATGTTAATCAATGCATACATATTAAGTAGATTTCTTTATGGGATCTTGATTGCATTCTCTACCTATCAGATATGATTCAAATATATGTTTATATATTGTTCTTCATTATTATATTTCTCACTTGGAGGCTGGGTTAAACTCCATTAGAGTTTACTTTGATCATGTTAACATCTGGTTGTAGGATGGATAGTTCTCTGCTTGAGATCTTGCAGAAAATCACGGTTGTTTTATATCAGATCTTGATGGTAGATTCCATATCTGATTTTTATTTTTAATAAATTATAAATGCACCCTTTGTGGCTAATTGGGCCAGTGAATGACTTTACAGTCGAAAATTCCATGTTTCGGGACACTAGATGTTGGTTTTTTGCTTGGAAATTTGTCTGGATTGATTGTTTTTCAGTGGATATGAATTCTATATGTCTTGTGGATGGAATTTATTTTTAAATTACACCATTGTTGTCTTTAATATTCCCCCTTAGGATGATATTCTTTTATTTAAAACTTTCAATTGGTTTTGTAGGGAATCTAATGCTTATTGGATGATCTGGTTGTGAATTTACAAGCTAACTATAGATCTAATTTTCTAAATAAGTTAATGGTTGTAGATGACATCCTTATACTAGTCATTATTTATTATCGAATGGTTCTAGATGTTAGCTTCAAATTTGATCTGATAAGTATTGCAAAACTATTAAAGGAAGTGTTGTAGTTCAGATTTATGGAAGTGTCGTAATTTGCATAGTTTAACTATTGAAATTTCTGGTTTGTGATTGTTTTCAAAGGAGTCCGTATATGTGATATATAAGTTTTATTGGGATAATTATGCTCACTCGTGGATTTTTTCAATAATTCTTATGTCCAATTTTAATAACCATGTGAATCTGGTTTAAATTTCATACTTGCATATCCTTGCATCTACAATGGGGAATAATTGCATTTTAAGTGTCATGGTTATTTTTAAAGGATGGATGTTTTTAATTAATTGGTTGTTTCGCATGATGACCTAAGCCTTAGAAACCTTATTCCTCTATGCTTTGACGTGATTCAACCTTCCCCTGGGTTATTTGGTATCCCTAGCCTTGGTTTTAGGGTTGGGTACACTACACTTTTTTAGGCGCTTGAAAAGTAACCTTGACCAGAATAAAGTGTCTTCTCTTGGTGAATGTGTCCACCACAATGAATATGGAACACATATGGAATCATGCTTCCTAGAGTTCATTGGAAATACAACAAAAAAATCCATCAATAACTCCTTCCATTTTGACTCTGGGATGGCGTGAGACTGTAATTACCCTATCAAATGGCGATGCCCAACCATCACTAGCTAGCATTCAAGGAACCTAGCCACATAATCAACAACATCTCTCTTCATTATGTTCTAGGAAAATAATGGTTTTAGATACGTGCACATATTTTTAACCCATGGATGGGCCATATAATATGCCCTATGGGCTTCAGAGATAATACTTTTGAACTTCATTGTTCACTGGAACACAAATAGTCTAGTTGTATCTCAACAACCCATCATCCTCAAGTGTATAACCCTCATACTTAGGAACCTTCATGGTATCCTTTTCAAGTTCTATCTTGAATTTACTGTACCAACTGTCATCCAATTGTAACGTTAGTATCTTATCCCATGAATTCATCATCAGTGGTAACATTGAGAAGATGTGATGTCGATGACTGAAGGAATACGCTAACTTGTTCATTGTCCTCTTGATGTATGCTATGTCAAAATTTTACTCACTCACCATTTATGACCCCCTTCTCTGCCTCATATTGAGTTCACTCTGAGTAAAATATACTACAACCCATGGTGCTCATGAACCTAGCTACAATGGGGCATTACATACTCCCCCTCTTCAAGAAACTTTGTCCTAAAGCTAATGTAAAATTATCGTCATCCATGATATATATTTTATGTACTGATAGATTATTATCAAACTAATTTATATTTTATGTCCATATCATTATATATAGTCATCCTCTTTATTTTCATCATTGATACGATTCTTAAGTGTCAGGTCTTAGCGACTTAGATGAACATATTAAATTTAACTGCTTATTCATTTTGTCAACACCATCATGTCCAAGTCAAGGAGATCATCTTGTATTTACCTAATTTCGTCATTCATGTTATCATATGACCCCTTCGACATAATTTCCATGTCACATCATTTGTGGGTCGTCATAGTCTCATCCAGTCCTATCGTGAGGACTATTCGTCTTTTCTTTTAGGTTCCACCATGTCAGGTTACTACCATCGTTGTGTTCATCTTGTTGTGTTGATCACATCTATACTTCTCTTTCAAAATTCTTAGTCTGTTTCACCTTCTCGACAATCTGTCAAAGTATCTAAAAAAAGATCCTTTTGGTGTTTTGTTAGTTAAAATTTGTCAATAATGCATCCTTTGTTAATTATCCCTATTTTCACATTTTATTTTCATATTCAAGTCTTCATGCAATTCCATAATATTTTCATCACATAATTATGGTAATAAGAACTGGTTGTTCTACCATCATTGATTTCATGTCCCATCTAACAGGGTTTCAAACACCTTCTAGTCGTTCACAATGGTCTAGGATATCTAATGGATTATAGTGCATTTACACCATTTTTTTTATGATGATGATGATGATGATGATGATGGTTAACGTCTACTGAGACTAGACTTGGTATATCAGACCTAAAGAAACCAATTAATTAGTTTGTTTTAAAATTGTATTCCTATGCTCAAAGAGCTTGGTGCGAAGCGTCCCGAGCTCACTATAATTTTGACAAGTTAGAAGGCTAGGAGGGTCGGTATTGCAACAAAGATTATGAAACTGAGATCTAATGTGGGCATACACAGGGCACTCTAAGAGGAAGTGATTTTCATATTCAATATTCCTATTCTCACAGAGATGGCAGATCCTTTCCATCCATTGTGTTTTAGGAACTGTCCAACGACCTGTTTCACTATGGAGCTCATGAGAGTTCGTTCTTATCTTGGCTATATTAGTTTTTTTCTTTGAACTGGTTAAAACAATGAGATACTTTTGATCTTCTAGAGTAGGGTTGATGACCTGCTTATAATATCTTAATTTTCTTTTAGCAGCTAAATCTTTCTCACGCCACAATTTCTCTTTAAACTTAGAGGTAACAATATTTTTGATGTTATTAATATTTTGCAATGCAATATTTTTGTCGATCTCCTAGTTGTTTAACTAGGCCCTGGTATCTTTATACCAACCTCGCTTGAGCCTTAGGTGGTTTTGGCTAGAATTAAAAGCTAGCTTAGGAAGTCTATGGTCTCCCATGTTATTGATTTTGTGCTTGTACAACAGGAACCTAGTCATATGCCACCTCTTATGTCTCTTGTCATATGGTACAACAATCATTCAATAAAAATAGAAATAGTTTCAAAGTATAATGGTATGAAATGCCAATACTACCTTAAATGATCGAACAATTAATCCACAGAATAAAGAACTACAATATATTTAATTAAAAAATGTCCTGTGCTAACTCTTATGTCAATCAAATGATACAACGATCAATCCATAAAAATAAAAGAACTAAAATATATTTATTTGAAAAATGCAAATGCAACAACAACCCATAAAAAAAATAATTATAAATTCATCTAGGATACAACAATCCATCAATAAAAAGAGAATAAAATTAAAGTATATTTATTTAGAAATATTGATGCCACCTCATAAATCGATCAAATGATACAAAATTGTAATCACATAATGATAAGAGTTCTGTCATCCTAACCACTATAAAATTTCCATGACACGAAACGGTTTATATCATATGATCATAAAAAATGTGTATATAATGACAATCTTTTCAAATATACTGACTACAATTACAGTCCTCACGATATTTCTCTTGACAACATGTGCAAACGGGAATAACCGTTGTACAACGAATCAAAATAGGTTTACTCTAAATCTGCATATCTATTTATAGAAAGCTATTCTTCTTCTATTGCGAGACTCCCAACCTCTCTCATAACAAAGTGAACCACACCTTCCAATAGACACCTCAAAAAATGCAACAAAACTTCTTTCGTCCAACACTAGGGTAAAACGAGATGAGAGCCTCATGCTCTCCCCGTCTCTTTATAACTTTTCAAAACCTTCATGCATCTCATCCATACATTCTTTTTTTGAACCATTTTATTTCTTTTATTTTATTACTCACCCTCCCAGTTTCAATTCTCTCATCTTTTCTAACTGTTTTGTTTTTAACTCAAATTTATTGTAGTTGATTTTCCATTATAAAGATTTCTTCAATATTTTTTATTTTCAGTTAACTAATTGTATTTGTTCATTTTTTTATATTCATAAATTTCATAATTAATTTATAATTAATTGTCGATTATTTTCCATAATAATTGACTAGAATATTTTCTAGATCTTTTTAGAGATCTTTTATTGAATCCAATTGATAATTTAATTTCATGATATCCTTTTTTTTTGCGAAGGAAATATCAAGGGTGTCATGTTCTGCGCATGCCCTTCCAATATTCACCTGCTTAAAATTTTTAATTAATTGCCGCATTCTCGTTGCGATGGGGATATCAAGGGTTCCATACTCCATGCATGCCCTTCACATACTCCCCCCATAGTAGGGATTTGGTATGACGAATGAGACCTCGTTAACTCAGTTCGATTGACCTTGTTGAGGGACCGATGGTTCTTGGATAATAAGGTTGTGTCCCTATTGTGTTCTCCCTAGCAAGTGCCTCGTGAGTGATCGAATCCACAGTCTACCATCTCAACAACATGCATTTAACGAGCAATATCATCTATTTCTCTTTCCCAACTTGTCACATGAAAAATTATAGTCTTACATCATATCTCAATTCAACCCTGTTATATTATAGTCTTACTGCTTGACAATCTCTATCTAGCACCTACATGATTAAACAGCATGTGCATCAAATATTTAAAAAAAAAATTATAATATAAGCATAAATAGCATACTAACATCACCTATCGATGATACCCGAATTAGCTAGGAGTCCATGCGGTATCGACGTAACCCATATATATTAGGTTAACATAACCTGTCAATGATACCTGACTCATTCCAGAGTCCATGGGGTATCGACGCCACCTTGCATCACATGCACATGTCTTTCTTGTCACACTTAATGATCCATCAGAGTACATGCTAAATATAATTATGCACAAATGTAAACATTCGATCGCCATCAAAATCGTTTCACATTTTACATATACATTCGATCATTATCAAAATCATTTTATTTTTCTCATAGACTTCCGATCACTGCCAAAATCATATCAAAATTACAAAGACTTTGAACACTATCGAAATCATATCAAAATCACACACATTGATCATCAACATCAACACAATAAATATATCATCATCGAATCACATAAACTGATCATCATCAAAATCACATAAATTGATCATCATCAAAATCAAATAAACAGTTTCAAAGCAATTGTCTTTAATAATCATAATGCTAGTTCCACACATGGCTCGGTCATTTGAAAAGAATTCCCCCAAATAATAAGATGACATAAATCTAGGTCTGGGTCTGCACATGACCAGTTCAATCACAACCGAATTCCCTCAACTAACAATGCCAAATTACTATCAAAATCCAATGATAAAACAAGGCACTACAATTTGAATCCCCTTGAAATAGGTGCATTGGTTTACACCAAAATTTTTATTAAGGATTCCATTCACAAATGTGGGAGGAAGCCCTTTGGTTTCCATATGAGGTATTATTTGTTGTTCATGTGAGTGTGCGTGTCCATGAAAAAATTAACAATGAGTCATTTCTTCTCAAAATATCTAGATCAAAGGTGTCTCAACCACCAACTACAATAGAAACTACTAACCCATAAGGATTCATTTATATTAAAAACAATGACCTCATGATGAACTTCAACTTGAAATAGTATTTTCGAACTAATTGATCTAACCTACTAGTATTTGTTTCTTTTTGTGTGTGTAGCTCTAAAAGTTAGATCTCGTGGTTTGACTTTCCATGGAAAAGTCATAATGGCTAAGGAGGCCATGAGGTCAAATCCACCTAGATTCGTTGGTGTTCTCAACATAATTTTATTCTTTTTTTTGTCATGATCATTTTCAAATAGAAACATTACCTTTAAAGCTTTAGCATTCATCTCCATCCACGTGACCTCAATCTTGTCATAATGAACCAAGTCAAACCAAAGAGTTGACCAAAATTTCATAGTGTAGCATTCATCTCATTTTCCACACACAGAGTGCATAGTAGGTCTAAAAAAAATGCACAATAGTGAACTAAACTAAAAAAACAATATTTTTATGGCTTGTGGATCTCCCAAAAATGGCATAGTTACAAATTGATTTTGGGAAAGGAAGAAAAAAGGAGAAAGGAAACAATTGATTTTGGATTTAAATTATGAGATTGCTGATATTCTACAGAAGGAATTTGGTCTTCTGTCTGTTGAAAATTTAGAGAGGCTTAAGACTCTCCAAGAGAGGAAAGGTAAGTATTGGGCTCATGAGATTACCTCGCTGAGACTAAAGAGCAGAGTGCTTTGGATAAATGAAGGGGATGCTAATACTAAGTTTTTTCACTCCTTCGCTTTTGCTAGAAGGAATACTAATGCAATCTGGTCCCTGAATGATAGTTTTGGTAATGTGGTGCTAGAGTATGTTCCTTTAAAACAATTGGGAAAACAACATTTTAGTGATCTTTTCCAGGATGATGGGTCTACAAATATATCTGATCAACTGAAGGTGATCAGGATTTTCCCCATGTTGACTGAGAAAGAGGATGTAGATTGATTCCTAGAGCCTATAACTTCTCAATAAGTGGAAGTTGTTCTCAAGGGATTCAAAAAAGATAAAATCCCTGGCTTGGATGGATGGCTGGTTGAGTTCTTCTTTCTTTTTTTGATCTCATTGGGGAGGAACTAGTCTTGGCTGCTGAAAAAGATAGAATTGGTGGGAAGGTTCCTGGTGCATTAAATTCAAATTTCTTGACTTTGATCCCTAAGTGTGAAAAGCCTACTACTTATGCTGATTTTTCCCTATTTCGTTATGCAACCTTGTGTACAAGGTCATATCCAAGATTGCAGCTCTTTGTTTGAAACCCTTACTAAACAGAACTATATCAGCTCAACAATTTGGTTTTCTAAAGGATAGGAAGATTATTGAACTTGTGGGCATAACTCAAAAAATTCTACACTCTATTAAAACCAAGAATCCTGATGTGATGGTCTTAAAACTTGACTTGGTGAAGGCTTTTGATAGGGTTAATTAGAATTTTATGAGATTGCTTCTCCTCCAGATTGACCTGCCTCTGATAGGTGTGAATTGGATTATGGGCTGTGTAACTAATGCCCGCTTTGCACTCTTAGTCAACAGAACACCTTCTGTTTTTTTTCCTGCTTCAAGAGGTATTCGGCAAGGTCGTCCCTTATCCCCCCTACTTTTCATCCTGGTGATCGAAAGTCTCAGCAGAATTATTCTGGATGCTTAGCAAAAAGGACGGATAAAAGGATTTCAGTTTTTTCAGGATCTATCCATTACTCAATTGCTATTTGTTGATGATGTCCTTTTATTTGGTATTGCTACTGTCAGTGAATGGCAAGCGTTTAAAGATGCACTTGATATTTTCTGCTCAGCTACTGGTATGGCTGTTAGCTTGGAAAAATCCTCCTTTCTTTATCAGAACGTGGATGTTGGTACTCAGTGCCAAATTTCTCAGCTTCTTCCCTACAGAATGGCACCCATACAAAATGGTTTTAAGTACTTGGGGTTTCGCCTCAAACCCTTGGGATATTGATCCTCAGATTGGAATTGGATGGTGGAAATGTTTGAAAGCAATATTAAAATATGGTCTTATAGGCTACTTTCTTTAGGAGGCAGAGTTGTACTTATCAAATCAATTTTCTTGGGACTTACTGTATACTGGTTTGCACTAGCCAGATTCCCTAAATCTATTCTGAATCTGCCGAGGAAAGTTATCTTTTCATTCTTATGGGGGAGCAGTGATGGACATTAGAAACATCATCTTGCTTGCTAGGATGCGATATCAGTCCCTATTGAAAGTGGTCGATGGGGTATAAATAACTTCGAATGGTTTGGGATCTCACTTAGACTGAAGAATTTGTGGTTGCTACTTAATGAGAATGGTATTTGGAGCCAGATTATTACATTTAAGTACATTAAAAGTATCCCATTGGTGGAATGGATCAGAGCCCAAAAATTCATTATCAATGGAACTTCATACTTCTGGAATGGTTTCATTAGGATTCTATATTGGATCACCGGTCAGCTTGGATGGAAGGTGGGTAATGGCTTGAAAATTCACCTGGGAGTTGATCCCATTGCTGGTCTGGACTCTTCTTTCTACTTGCCAGAGGACCTTCGGGAATATTTGTCTGATTATGGGATTTACTAGTTTGGCCCAAGCACAAAACTTGGATGGGCCTTCAATCAGTTTAAATTATTGGTATTCGATGATAGACCTCAACCTAGGAGGTGTTTGGGATGACCAATGGTCGTCCTTTGTCAATGGCCTGTCTCACGGTGGCATAAGATTGGGAAATCATGAGGACTCCTTGCTCTGGATGTTTGATAAAAATTCAGGAATGGTCTCAGCAAAAAAATCTTATGAGTTCATTGTGTCTGAGCATCTGCCTCCGATTAGAGACGATATTCTCCTGAAGTTTTGGGGTTACAATATACCTCAGAAACTGAAATGCTTCATTTGGATGGCTGTTAATAGCAAAATTAATACTTGGGATAACTTGCACAAGCAGGGTTGGGTTGGCCCTAACAGATGCTGTCTCTGTAAAATGGAAGAGGAAACTATTGAACACATCTTTGTTGGATGCTCCTTTGTGAAGGGGGTCATTCGCAGCTTGGGAAGGTTGTTTGGTGTCCATTTACAGTGGTCTGCCTCATCTCTTTCTAAAAATATGTCCACCTGGGTTTCAAAAGGTGGAAAGCTCTTATATCCGCCTTTCTTTTTTAATTGAAATCTCTGGAAGTGCATGAACAACTCCATTTTTGATGATAAGGAACCTATTATTCCCAGAATTTGTCATGCGATCATGATTGAGATTACTTCTCATCAGGTGCCTCAAGCAAACATAAACAAAATCAGGCACATTGGTGACCCCCCACAAAAAAATTTCCTATGGGTTTTTTTTATGGAGCTGCGGCAGATTCACTTGGTGGTTGTTGGAGGAGATAGTTGGTAAGCCGACTAATTAGAGATTAGGTCGGCTGCATAAGGTCGTGTCGGTTGACTGAACCGACAGGTAGTTATATGTAACTGTTTGTAAATCATATATATTAGGTTGTTGAGCCAGATGAGAACTTGGTTCAGTTCTCTGTTTGTATGGACCCTTATAATATAATATAATCTGTTGTTCTACATCTATGTTCTTGTCTCTTGTCTCTGTTATGTCTGTATGCTTTAATGTGTCTTATTGGTAACCCTCTGTGATCCGTGAGATTACAACATTGGTTCCGTTTTCGGTAGTACATATCTAAGGTGAATATAAATAGATGATATCATAACAATAGGAAGTGGGAGAGATTCATTGCCGAAAGAAAGTGGGAATATTTTCTATGCAAGTAAACGGAACTATCCGAGCTTTCTAAAGCATCGGGTAGGCTATGGGGGGGGGTAGCTATTCATGTGTCAGGGTAAAGTGAAGAGGATTCTGGTCGACTAAAAGGAGATACCATCACCAGTGATGAAAAGTCAACCTAAAAAGGAAATCGAACGGGTAGTGACACACAAAGGTACGACGGATTTACAAAGAATAGAGAGAGAGAAGAGGCTGAAAAGAAGGAAAGAAAGAAGAGAAAGGGATATAGCACTGCAAAAAGGAATGAGTATTAGGGTGACAGACCAAGAAATAAATCCGCCAGAATCAGGACATGACCAACAGGAAGAAGACGTGGATGAAGAGGAATCACCCATGGAAGAAGATTTGTGGATAGAGTAGTGAGAAGCTCTCCAAATAGAAGTTCCCCAAGAGATAAGATCTCTATCTCCAACGAATCCGAGTACCAGGATACAAGCCATTGTTGAAGAAGACCTAAGACTAAGAGCTGGTGAGTTTTCTATATGGAGCGAACTAAACGACGAAGTAAATGATGATAATCATCCAGTGATCCATCACCTAGAGGAAGGAAACTAGGTCATGCTTCAGACGTACCCTTCCAACCGAAGTATCCACTTACTTTACCCAACACATGAAGGAGCACCCCCCTGCCAAATACAACTTTGGAGAATACAGAACAGTCAGACCTGTAGAAAAATAATTGTAGTTGGACATCGACAAGAGAAGTCGACCCCAACCAATTGCTTATCGGAGAAGAAACGACAAACAAAACAACCGACGGGAACGAAAGTTCAGTCGACAACAGCTCTACACAAAAATACAAGAAAAACATCCTACTACCCCCACTACCACCACCCCCACCACCGCCACCTCCTGGAGGAGATAGCGACAGTGAATCCAACATGGGTCATGAATCATCACATATCCCTCTCTACGAGGGAGACAAATATCCTAGACGACATTGGTTCATCTGTGAGTCGACATGGGAGGCAAATCATGTTACAGCTGAAGATCGACAGATGGCACAGTTCGCTGGTGCCTTGAGGAAAAGAGCACTAACATGGTACATGACCTTTACTGAGAGAACCCCTCAAGCATCTAAAGCAAAAATTAAAGCGCAATTCTTGTCGTTCTTTAAAACCCCAGATGCAAAACATATGGAAGCTAAAAAGTTGAAAACAACATCGCAAAAGCCAACAGAATCTATCCGAGAGTACGACAAACAATGGAAAGACCTCCTCAGCCAACTGAATTATGTAATTGATGAACAAATATTAATTCATTGGTTCCTTGTAGGTTTATCACTAAAAATTCGGTGGCACATAAGCCTGGAGACGTTTAAAACGTACGAAGATGTGCTTACTAAAGCTCTACAAGTGGAGATGGACGAAGATTTCCCAGCATATCCCACAGATACTAGACTGGAAGAACAACTCGAAATCATGCAGAAATCATTGAAAGAGCTGAACCTTAAGAATCATGATGTCTGGTGCACAAAATTCTCAACAGCCGGACGCACAAAAGATAACTTTCAACAAGACATCAGCCGACAGGACGTTCGATTTGTTCAGACAAAGTGCTTTTGCGACATCTGCCATGAACATGGAGAACACACAATGAAAGGTTGCCTGTATAACATGAAGAATGGTAAAGCATCTTGGTGTGCAATCTGTGAAGTTAAAAGTCACACCACAGCTGATTGTCACGTAAGCTTAAAGAATCGAGAAAACTACCAAGCAATCTACCAGACAAACGCAGTTGCGCAGAACAAAGATAACAATCAGCGAATCAATGCTCAAAACGAACAGAATAATCAAAGATACGAAGGCCGTCGATATGAGCGCCGATTCGAAAACCGTCATGGAGGATATGGAGGTTGAGGTCGATTCTAGGGAATCGTGATAACTGACCACATCGGCCCATCTAGTGTTTCACATGCTACAAAGAAGGTCATCGATATGCAGACTGCCCATACAAGGACATAACCGATTTAAAATTTTGTACTAGTTGTGGAGTCGGGGATCACTAATTAGAGGATTGCCCTACTATGCTTGATAAAATCAATAAAAAGAAAAATTTTAATGTCTTATCGTGTGTTCAAATACATAATGTAATCAATACAAAGAATATGCATATAGTAACCCGACAAGGGACAAAAATTGGGAGTGATAGTCCACGCATAAGAAAAATAAAATAAAAGAATGATTATCCTAACCCAGCTAAACAAAAACAATTATATAAAGACGCAACGAATGTATTTAAAGAATTTGCTCGACAAGAAGAAGCTGATGATAGTCCACAAAGCACAGTTAACGAATTAATACATTTAGTACAAGATGATAAAGTGGTATCTCAATTCATTGACATATTGTATAATATGAAACACAACAATAATACAGAAAAACAAACAAAAAACATATGCAGTTTAAACCAGAAGGACAAAAGTGATGCCGACCCACTTGTCGACCTAGAAATTGAATGATACCATGTATGACAAGTTGTACTTGACTTCAGCTCATAAGTAAACATTATGACTTGCGACACTTGGGAACAATTGGGTAGACCTCGACTATACGAGTCAGGAATATACCTGAAATTAGCCGACCAAGGTTTGATTGAACCTACCGGAGTTTGGAGAAATGTCGACACAACAATAAAAGGAATACCGACCAAAGTCGACATTGAAATTATTGACCCTAAGGAAGGATCTAGTTCCTTCCCAGCGTTAGTAGGTCGACCTTGGGGAAGAAAAATGAAAGCATCGATATCCTTAGACAAGGAAATGATAAAACTAAAAGGGAATGGACAAAAAGTCATAGTACCTATCCATCCATCCCAAGGAGGACCTTGGATAGAACCTATTGATGAATAAGTTGACATCCGAAAATTATATCAAATACAAAACAATGAAGACTACATAGAACCCAATGTCTATGGTAAACTTCACTTAGGAAATCAAGATTCAGTAGGATACAACTCAGATGCAGAATTATATGATTATGAAGTCGAAAACTATGAAACACAAGCAAGAGATTGCTGGACTATTCAAATAGTGTAGAAGAAACCAGTCCAACAATGTTTCTTGGTTTCCATCATCCCAAAAATATTTGAAAAGAAAACTAGGGAATATCTTACATCGAAACTAGCAAATGTAAGTATCAAACAAATCCCAAGATACAAAGAAAGAGAATCACCGGTTATGCATATAGAACAACTATCCAAAAACATTGGTGAACATGGCCGACTACAAAGCTTAGTAGAAACCTTCACAGGACAAGATGCTAGATGGTGGGATACCCATCAATCAAGATTGCAGACATGGACAACAACTTCGAATTACTTGGTAGAAAGATTCAGAGAAAAAATGTTAACCATTCAAGCCCAAATACCTATGTTTATCCAAGGGTAGGACCTAGAAGAGCACATAAGAACATGTGAAAAAGAATGGAAAAGACTTGGGTATAAGGACGAACGTACATAGCCACACTTGTTTCCATCGATGCTATCCGACTTACGAAATAAATGGTACAAAATGGAAAAAGCACGGGGTGAAACATTCCTATGGCATGAACTTAGAGAGAATTTTATCAAAGACTTCAGCTTTATACCACAAGACAAAAAGTTAGTCAAAACTGCAAAACAAATCAAGGTGTTTAAAGAACCAACCGGGAACAAAACCCTAACACAAAATTATGACTGACTGACAATAACATGCAATAACATACAAACCAAGACAACACCATAGTCAACAAGACTACAAATGGAAAATGAAAATCCAGAAGGGAAAAGCTTTCGATGGAAATCATACCATTCAGAAACAACAAAACCAATTTGCACAGTACTTAAAGTCGAGACAGCCGACAAAGAAAACACCGATCGAATGACTGCAACAGACATTCTTGCTACATTTTCATAGTTTAAAGAAGGGAACCAACCAATCAATGAAGCCAAAGCACCAAAATGGTTAGATGCTAAAGTGAAAACTAAAGAATTCGACATCTCAAATGATGATTGACCAAAAATGGCAAAAATTGGAGACGACTGGAGTGAAGAACAAACAACATAAATAGTAAACTTACTGAAAGAATTCCAGGATGTATTCGTTAGAGACTACAAAGATCTCAAAGGTCTAGTCCATGAAATGGGTGAAATGAAGATCGACATCAAACCTGATGTCTGACCTGTAAAGAAGAGGCCATAGAAATTAGCTCTTAAATACAAAGAGATAGTCAAGAAAGAGATTGATAATATGCTTGCAGCAGAAATTATCTACCCTATTGACCAATCGGAATGGGCAAGTCCAATGGTTGTTCAACCAAAGAAACATGACCCAACCAAGCTAAGGATCTGTGTCGACTTCAGAGACTTAAACAAAGTCACATTAATAGACCCATTTCCAACACCTTATGTAGATGAAATATTAAATGAAGTCACAGGACATGAATGCTACTCATTTACAGATGGTTTCTCAGGTTATAACCAAGTACCAATAGCCAAAGAAGACCAGAAAAAGACAACATTCGTATGTGAATTTGGCTCATTTACTTACAGACTTATGCCTTTTGGACTAAAAAACGCACCTGCAATATTTTCAAGAATTGTGGTCAAAACATTTCAAGAATATATTTAGAAAATAATGGTAGTATATTTCAATGATTGGACAATATACTCTATGCTGGAATATCACTGCAAATGGTTAAGGCTCATGTTGGAACGATGCTGACAAATCTAGCTATCTATGAACATAGGGAAATGCATATTTCTAACCCCTATAGGGATACTATTAGGACACATTGTCTGCAAAGAAGGAATCAAGGTCGAATTTGCAAAAAGAAAAATTATCATCGACTTAAAACCACCGGTGAACCCAAAACAAGTCAATGTACTACTTGGTCATACATGATATTACATGAAATTCATAAGGTACTATTCAGATATGACCTATCCATTGGAGGAACTATTAAGAGAAGATCAAGAGTTCGAATGGATAGATGAATGCAACATTTTAAAGCTAGATGAAGATGAAGATAATTTGAAACACTAAAAAGGAAGCTAGTCGAAGCACCCATTCTAAGGTTTTCGAATTGGTCAATCAAATTCCATGTACACATCAACGCATTAGGCCTAGCAATAAGAGCAATCTTAACTCAACCATGGGACGACGGAATGGACTACCCCATAGTTTATAGCAACAGAAAACTAAATAAAGTAGAAAGAAACTATTTGACAATAGAGAGAGAAGCCTTAGGAATGGTTTTTGCACTACAGAAGTATCAACATTACCTACTAGCCAACCCTTTCATTTTTTATACCGACCACCAAGCATTAAAATATCTTGTAAACAAAACCTTACACCATGGGAGAATTTGTCGATGGCTACTTCTATTCCAAGAATTTTCATTAGAGAGAATTTGAGGTCAAAAATGGGCCTCCTAAGAGATGTACTACAAAAATATAAGATATATTAAAAGATTATGAGTTAGGGGTTTTATGGGGTAGGTATATATGACAACTCACCTCCTACACTACTTTTTATGCACAATATAAATAACCATGGTTGAGTTACTTTTCTAAATTGAATATAAATAAAATTAATAAAATAACTCTACAATGATGTGACTAAGATTCATTGTAAATTCCCAAAAATTTATTGTCCTTTAGCATTTATTTGTCTTGAATTTGTAAATAAAATTAAACAAAAATGAATTTAATTTATTTTAAAAGTACAAGATTATATATATATATATTAGTTTGACATTATGATATTAAATACAATTGAGTGAATATATAATTTAAAATTAAAAAACATGAAAATGACAATATATTATTTTATAAAAAAGTGTGAAAAGACGTTTTTATGAATTATGAGTACTTTACTTGAAAATGACAATAATATTATTTTATGAGAAAATGAATTATGAGTACTTTACTTGAAAATAACAATAATATTATTTTGTGAGAAAGTGTGAAATGACTTTTATTGTGAGTACTGCACTTTATGACTTAAAAGTACTTGTACCACTAACTTGGTTAACTATGGGTTTTCATCCACCATAGAAAATGTGACAAATAAGCATTCTTAACTCATGCAATGCCACCTCAACCATGGGGGATGATGTCATCTACTAGAATGTAATTGGTTGATTTTTATAGTAAATTTTGGTCCTTTTGAGGCCCATTTTTGACCTCAAATTCTCTCTAATGAATTTGAAGTCATTATGAGACCAGGAAAATTAAATGTTGAACTCGACCACTAATCATGAATCGACATAGGAGAGGAACCGACAGGAGTCGAAGACGACCTGCCGGATGCACAATTATTTCAAATAGAAGCAGTCCTAGCAGAATTAGAGGAAATAACTCAATTCTTAGAAAATGGACAAGCACCAGAGGGCATTATCACGAAAAAGAAACAAATCTTAGCCATGAAAGCTACATTGTATAGCCTCATAAATGGATTTTTATATAAAATGGGCCTGGACAACATCCTCAGAAGATGCGTAATAGAACATGAAAGAAATAATATCATGTATGAAGCACACTATGGACCGATGGGAGGACATTTTCAAGCAGACACAACTACCAAGAAAATCCAACAGTCAGGTCTATGGTGGTCGACACTATACAAAGACTGCAAAAAGTTTGTAAGCCAATGTGACAGATGTCAACAATTGGGTCAACCTTTGCCTAGTATAGAAATGCCCTTGATATCAGTAAACCCAAGTTTGACATTTGAAATTTGGGCCATCAACTTCACAGGGCCATTCCCCACACCAGCAAAAATAACAGGTGCAAGCTACATTATAACTGTAGTAGAATATGTAACCAAGTGGGCAGAAGTAGAACTAGTCGACACATGTTCCAGTGAGATAGCTGCTAAATTTATCTATGAAAATATAATTACCAGATTTGGATGCCCAATAACCCTAATCATCGACCAAGGTTCACACTTCATTAATAAAACCATCAAAGCATTAATAGACCAGTTCAAAATTGACCACCCACGTAATACAACTTATCATCCCCAGTCGAATGGAGCAATTGAGGCATTTAACAAAACATTAACAAAGGGCCTAACTAAAATCTGTAACACCAACAAGGATGGTTGGGACCAATGATCAAATTTGAAGGGTGGGTTTTAATTTCAATTGGAAGGGCATTTATTCTCTTAGCCTTTCAGAGATTAAGGGAAATATAAATAATTGTCCTTTAATTGACAAGTATAAATTAGCCAAACCTTTCACCAAAAAAAATGCAAAAACAAATATTGTTTTTCAACGCTTGTTGTGAAAGCATACATGTATGTGATGGAAGGGCCCAAGTCAAATGAATCCTTGCAACTCACTATATTTCTAAGTCTCAACACTCCTTTTAAATTGAACCAGAATACCAAAATAAGTTTATTAATGGCTCGTTTTGAGAAAGTTATAGGTGTGTGTAATTAAGTGCATGGGGCTCTAAAATTTGATGTGTTTTGTACCAGTCCACGGTTCACTGAATCGATAGGAATTTAAGTTATTTAATGAAAAAAATTAATGTATATAACCTCTATTCCTTAAACATTTTCCATGCTGATGCATGCCACTACCCTCTTTATTGTCTTACCAAAAGGCATGATAATGAGGAAGAAAACCTAAAATTATGGACTTCACCTTCAAAGAATGCCTTGCAATCACATTGGTAAGGACTAGTGATAAGAAGATCAGAACCATCCATCGTGTCAAATCTCAGTTGATAGTGTTAATTAAAGACTTATAAGATAAATTTAATATAAGACAAATAGTTGTATCTTACTCTTTGGGTTTTGACACATTTAATATTTTATGGTTTCTTTGGGCCTTGACCCAATTCCTATTATAAGGTGAGGATGTGCAGGCATAATAATCCTTAGTTATGACTATGAGATGAGGATTTAAAGAGAAGAGAAATTTATATGGATGGATAATTTCAAAAGTTGCACTGCTTTTGAAATGTTCATATAAATTATTCCCTTCTTTATTGGAAGGGTAAAATTCAAATTTTAAATTTTTTTTAAAGGACAATTTTAACTTTACACTTCTGGGAAGGGCTAGAACCCTTTGGAAAGGCTATGAAGGGTTCAATTTTGAACGTTGGTTTCGACGAAAAGATACCTACAGTATTATGGGCTTACAGAACAATATACAAGCGTTCGACCGACCAAACACCGTTTCGACTAGTCTATGGACAAGAAGACGTTGTTCCACTACATCTTCGTACAACAACCACCTATCATAGAAGATATTTTACATGTCGATGTTGAACAAGGCAGGAAGGACTGAATGATGCAATTAAGCAAGCTAGAAGAACAACGACTGATTGCTCTACAACACCAAGAAATCCAAAAACAACAGCAAAAGGATTGGCACGATCACAATATCAAAAGCAAGAATCGATTGGTAGGGGATCTCTCCTTACTATACAACAGTTGAGTAAAAGTAAAACCCATAAATTTATATACAAAATGGATGGGACCCTACGTTGTCGAAGAGATTCATGCCAATGGATCAGTTTGACTAAGGATGTTACAAGACATAGTATTTTGGAAACTTGTTAATGGTGCCCGACTAAAGCGGTACAAAAATTAAAACAAGTTCATAAAAAAAAACATAAAATATAACAACCATAACTATCAGAGAAAAAACTATAAAAATATAAAAAGATTAAAATAACAAAACAGAACCAACACCCATAACCCAGGATGATAGGAAACCAACGCTTCGACAGCCGACATCAAACCCATCGACATACCACCATAGACCGCTCACATGATCGACATCGACCAATGACCCCGAAGGTCAAATCATGCCTTCATGACTACAGTCAGAAGGAGCGCCAAAAGAAAATTACCAGTAATGCAAAACCCAGAGAATGCGCTAGAACATCACTTCCACCATTAATACACCCATCGACAGAAATGTCAAACACCCCACCTAAAAATATCGGACCAAAAATGGATCATTTATAGTATTTTGAAGAGATATAACAATTCAGCAATCAGAAAGTTGAGAAATTCTCAACTTTCTGAGAACCTATAGGAAAACTCGACCAAGAAATCGACAAGATGGCACCAAAACAAACCATAGCTGTAGCTGCAAAGACAAAGGAATTGCAATTTGCTGAAACCCCATTGATGAGAATGTTAAGAAACATAAAAAACACCAAGGTACAAAAAACTCATGGGCGAAAAAGTGGGCCGAAATCAAGGAATGGGCTTATGTCGACAAGAAACTGACACAAGCAGTAGAGAAGATAAATCACAACTCCATTATGAACTACATGAACACACCGTTCAAGGCGAGTTTTGGAGGAACCAAGGAAATAACAGTAAAATTCATTATCAGTTGGTACCACAACGGGAAATTTTACTTCGAGAGACTAGTCAAAATCTCTGGAGAAGTCATATACAAACTGACTGGTCTCTCCAACCAAGGTGACCCAGTCCCTGTCGGTATAAAAGAAGGACTAGTGGAGTGGTTAACTTGAACGCCCTCCGGGAAAAATTCAAAAGGGATAATGATTAGCCAGATACAAGCCCGGATGCCACAAATCATGGAAAACATCATAGCAACAGGGCTCACACCTACAGGTCGAGGGAGCAACCTGAAGCTGGATATGCTAGAGGCAGTAGACACAATAGCGAAAACATGAAAATCATACAGATGGGATTAGGATGTCGTCGACATGCTCAAAACTGTCTGTGATAAATGCCAGGAGTCGGGCGGGATTATAAGGTTTCTATCTCTAATAATTTGGATAGTAATGTACCATTTGTGCCCAGTCAGGGACAAGCAGTTCCAAGAACCAAAAAAATTCCCTATGTAGAGGTTCAATCCATTTGCGCAGACTGGAACATTGAAAGAACTAGAAAATGGAAAAGTGCTGTTGGAAAACTGGCTCCAACAGCTGAAAGTTCAGATTACCAGATGGAGGGTGCCTCAGAACATCCGACAAAGTTTGCTGAAAACCACACACATCCAACTAGAGCTCGACCACACTGCGGTATGGTATATGCAGGGTGCAAAAGCAAAAGAAAAACCTCTTGACTATTACCCAATAGTCGAAGAGATCTTTCATGAACTAGCTTGATAATTTGGCACAAAGCAGTTGATACCAGCAAAAGCCAAGGAAGGCAACCTAGCAATCGAAGAACCACCGACACACCAGGAGAAGGAAGAATACTATGAACTCCGACTACACATCAGCACCTTTGTTTCGGAAGAAACACCAGCAAAAGAAACCAATAGATTGCAAATAACAATCATACCACCAACGTCCCAAAGGGGAAGTATACCGACATAGCAGCAGGTAACCAAACCAGCTGAAGAAAGTATCAACCCAGTTCAACAGCAGGATTGAGGGGAAGAATTAGAGAAAGACATTGAGCTCGACAATCCTGAATATTCCATAACCAAAGACACAATTAAAAAGATAGCAAAAGAAATAGCAGCCGTAAGAAAAAGGCAACGGAAACAAAAGGGAAGGGGAAGTGCAAGATGATCCTTTCAGAATCAGAAGATGAAGAGGAACTAGTAGCTCCACCGTCAACATCATAGAAGATGATGTAGCGAACAAAGTTTCAGTCGAGACACAGTTCAAACGCTTTGCCGAGTCGGGAGCATAGCAGGGTTGATCGAAAAAGGTAAAAAGTACAAACACCTCAACGGCTGAAAACATTGTTGGTTTAGTGTCTACACCTACACCCCCATCTCCGACCCAGATCACATGGGAAGAAATTCCATAGCTACCCTCCATAATCCCAGTCGACATATGCAAAAATGCTATTCTGAAAACCCTAAAGGAGAGTTTTGACCAAGACAGAGATTTCCAGGCATACATTGAAAAATTTCCTGAACTACTCACCTCTGTCCAGAAGATCACCACCAAATGTCCTCTGATCGAAGCTGGTGGATCAAGATAGCTCATTCCCCCACAACCTGGACAAATATTCGAGAAGACAATGTATGTGGGAATTATAAAATCAACATTTGTGAGGAACCCCGATAAGACAGCTCATGTAATGTCCCCATCCCTCCGACCGGCGAAGAGGACGCGACGAACACCACAATAACCGGGCAAACAGCCCCATGAACATCGACAAACCATCAATGCTGAAATTAAAAACTTACATAATGCATACGAAGATGCATAAACATACAAGCAGATGCATAATCCAGCATACAGGGATTCATAATTCCTGTGACATCAATATACAGCGGAAGCAACACATATACATTTCCAGCATTTAACATGTTCATCATAATTCATAGAACAATAGATATAATTGCAGAGATGAAGTAACCAGTAGCACTTATCTTTTGATGAAGATTCCCACAACCAGCTACGTCGCTGCAACATTCCACCCAACCATAGGCCAGCGTGCTCATCAATCTCTCAGCAACGCTGACACCCCCGAGATGGGCATGATTCCTCCAAGGATAAGGGTCAATGTAGTATTACACATAGCCAGGGAACCAAATCAGTCAAACCAGCACAGCTGGGTTTATCAGGCCATCAACCGATCCGCCAAGCCAGCACAGTCCAAGGGACAACCACTACATACCCATAGCAAAACAACTTCATTCACCGCTCTGTGATGAAGGCAAAGACATCTGGTGACAGACCCAAACCAAGGATGAAACACAGCTCAAGCCCACCAGGCAACCCTAAGTTGCTCTTGGCCCTAACGTGGCCAAAACAACTCAGCAACAACACCCAAACCAGGGTATATCAGCAGCCCAAACTCACAACGAAGACGATGGAAGCTATGCACAGACCCAAAACAGGGACAACGTTGATGACAGACAACGGCTCACTAAGAATCCATAGCGGCCCAAACACAGTTGGACGCCACAACCAACAAAACTTGGGGAATATGACAACTCCCGTTTCCCAATGAAATAGCAAAAAATTACACAGTCCGACAATGGAGAGAAAGTCATACTATCGGCATGGGCAGAAGGAAAGCACAACCGCAGACCACAACAAACATCATACACGACCATAATCAACAAGAAGACATATACATACCACCGAAATTGGTGTGAACACGCAGGCACACAGCCCTAAGCGTGAATGGCTCCTGCACCCGAAAATCCTGTGGGAACAACTGCAATTTCATCCGCTCCTTACATGAGGAAATCACGCAGAATTCCTGTGCATGAGGAGAGAGCGGAACGTTTCTCTGCGTGAGGATCCCAGCCTTTGCGTGAGGAGAAACATCTTCGCCTATGTGCGCAAATCAACAGACCAACGGGAGGAACAACGAACAGACCACCATCATGAAAGTTCTAGACCAGGCGTGAGAGCAACAGACCATAATCGTGAAGATTGGGAAAACATGGGAGAAAAGAGTGAATGCAGTCGTGGGTGGAGTGGGCGTGTGGGAAAGGGACTTACAGTCCTGCCACTCCACTCCTAAAGACAATAACTACCTCAACCACCAGCAGCCATTCAACAATAACTCCCCAACCAACAAAACAAAGCAATAAGGAGGTTGGATAAGAAAATAAAGGTGGCAAACACACAAGGTAGTAACACATGGGTTTTTTCTCTTATAGACCAAGGTTTGACATCCCCCACCCCTTATCCTTTGGAACCATGCCCTTTTCATTCAACATTGCACTGTTGTAGCTGGTTGTGGTTTTAGTTTTATTTGATGTGTGTATTTACATGATGTCAAATTATAAGGTGCCCGATAGCACGATATTCCTTCGGCAACCATCCCCATTGCTGAAACATACACAACCAAATTGATGGTGGGGTTTTTCCTTTAGCTCCTCACCATGATTAATTACATTTTATACATCATGCAAATGGGGTCAAAAACCGGGACGTTACAGCTCAAGTTGTCGCAATTCGAACCTCATCCTCTATCCCAGCTGACATCCCACACCCTCCATTAGCCAATGAACCAGCAAGAGATGTGGAATAAGAGAACCTGGAAGAAATCAACTGGGTAATCAACAACCTATCCTCTGACATCCCAGAGTATTCACCACCACAAATCGAGGACCCGACACCTGACCATATCCCTACCACACCAATTACACCTGACCATTCGCCATCACCACCACCACTTCCCAATCCAGAACCTACACCTAAACCATCTGCGCCTGAACCACCTTTACCCAAACCATCTGCACCTGAAACATCTGTATCTAAACCCTCTTCATAAAATCCCCCAGATACACACCCAACTGTAGAGCTCATCCAAGAAACACAACCAGAAGTTCCACTGACCGTTGCAGACCAGCAACCAGACAATCCACTACCGGAAAATCAACCATAGGAAAGTCTAACCCTTGCAGATTCACAAGCATAGCAACAAGAATAACAACATACACATAAGAGGAAGAGAGACAGAAAGAAGAAGGACCACCAAAAAGAGTCACAATCGACAATGGTCCACATTAGCCAACTTCTGTCGACCACTGCAGTCGACACAACAAAGTTGAAGGACGGAGAGTTGGGACAACTCTTAGAAACTTTTCCCATTGAAGCAAAAACAAGAAGCTAGACCAGACGCAAGGATCTCAACGACACTGAGCAGTAACAAGTCGAATTCCTGTTAAAATGCAGAAACCTAACACAATCTGTAATACCAGGATCGATGGAAGCCGACACCAACAAGCCGCTTGAAAAGGCATATCAACTGTTTGAGAGTGTGGTGTCGACCCTACAAGTATAGATGCAAAATACAAAGGAAGAAGAAAAAGAAGAAACATCTAGATTACTGATGCAACAGTACACAATCTTCTTAGAAGCTTACAAAGTGCTACAAGACCACATGGAAGAGTCTGTCATAACAAAAGGGGTACTACAGGACTAGCCTACTTATTAGGGGCAAGTATTTTAGTAGACCTGACAGACTCGACAACAAATTCAAGCATTGGAGAAGAAAAAGAGCACTGAAGAAGCATTGAGAAGCACAATACAAGATCAAATCGTGCTAGATACAGCCAAACTATAGAGACTCGAGAAACAAGCACACCAGTGGGTGCAGCAGGCACTCCCAAGATTGGAGAAATCAGACACCATCTACCCACAGATGAAAAGGCTTCTACAGACAGCAGAAGAAAAAGACCAGTTCATGGGACCCGACATGGAAATAATAGCATACATTTCCATTCAGGAGAAGATGTTGACGCTATCAAGCATTACAACACTGACCATTGACATCCAGAAAGTACTTCAAAGTTGGACAGAATTCCAACATCAACTGGCCGTTACAGCAGAAGCAATCGTTGAAGTATGTATACAGAAACGACCAACCATCCGGCTTCATATCCCATAAAAGACAAACAAGAAAATAACTACCTCAGATAGTAAAAGAGTTTTGAGTACCTCCCCTATTTTTTTGGGACAAAGAAAGATTTTGATCCTGGGGGAGATGTTGGAGGAGCTAGTTGGTAAGCCAACTAATTAGAGATTAGGTCGGCCACATGAGGTTGTGTCGGTTGACCGAACTGACATGTAGTTATATGTGACTATTTGTAAATCATATATATTAGGCTATTGAGCCAGATGAGAACTTGGTTCAGCTCTGTGTTTTTATGGACCCTTATAATATAATATAATCTATTGTTTTACATCTATGTTCACCTTTGTTGATTTCAGTCATGTCTTTAGGGAACATAATAAGAGGGCAGACACACTATCCAAGGAAGGGCTTAGTATGGCTGCAGGCCATCTTTCCCTCACTGAAATATGTGAGGATGAAGTTGTTGGGGAGGTTTCACTCCAGATTTTTTGAAGAGCACTGCTCTGGTTCTTAGACTATTGTCTCTTGACTCTTGATTTGTGAAATTTTTTGGTTAAGTTGATCAGTTATGTCTCTGGATTTTGAGTGATTCAGCCCTAACATGGATATTGTTTCTGGGTTCTTATTATTTTCTGTAAGGACATATTTGACTGAGTGGCCGACTTAAAATTTATGAAAGGAACTTTTTGTATAGGATGCCCATGCTCCGGTAGTTAGGCTCAGTGGAAGTGACTTCCCTCTTGATGTACTGCTGGTTGATACTGGCTCCATAGGTTTTGGACTGTTGTAATTTGCTGATGTACCCAGTTCCTTTTATTTAATTGAATAGCAAGGAATGCCTTTTTTCGTCAGAAAAAAAAATGTGAACCTTATCAAGCTATCTAGTCTTTATTATTTAACGATATCCTATTACTTCACTAATGCATTGAGATAGTTTTAATTGAAGATATCTCTGAGAGAAGATCCACCATTTCACTTATAAATAAAGCCATTGTCATCACCCATTTAATCCACAATCCACATGAAAGTTACGTTATGTCAAAATTTTAATAAAGAGAGATTGCACCCTAGTCATCATTTCTCTAACATTTGGGATGCCAATTACAATTATAAGATTGGAATTGGAGTACAAAAGGAGGGAAAGGACCATTCCATCCAGATGGATTTGGAGCCCTTTTTTCTACATCAAGCTATCATCAAGTTGTTAATTATTAGTCATGGTTTCATTAGTGTAATAAAGGATTATTTTTTTAATTTTTTATCTTATGCTTTATATCTTAGATGTTAATCATTTTAGACATACTTGTTTATTATATAGGAAAAATTATGGAATAGATTACTTTAAGGTTTCTATTTCTTTCTATTCTACTTTTGTGTATTGCTCAGATTGTGCAACTTCTAATAGTGGGTGGATATTTGGTACACCCTAGTAACAAAATTCCCAACACAAACTAGCGACTCAATCAGGAAGTTCACACTTGTTTCCTTTTTATATTGTATTTGCTTGCTCTAGATTAAGTTAGTTTTTAGGTGGCTTAGGTAGCATTTTTATGTTCTATTCATAGCACAATTATCCTTTAGAAAACTGTGTGTATGCTTTACCAAGCAAATTTTGTATCTTTTATATTTTTATATTTGTTGTTTTTTAGATTTACCCATATAAACATTGTAGATAAAGGAATGGTTTGTTAACCTAGACTTACTTTTATATTTATATTTTTTTCTTTCAAATTTACATGTTTGGTAAATAAAGAAAGGGTTCTTATCCTCTGGCATGTAATACTTTTAGTTTTTTTTGTTTGGGTGACTTAACATTCTCAACATTTATTCAATAGTTAGTTTGGTGTTAAATTTTTTTTTGACTAGAATAAAAATGTCTCAAAATTTGGATAAGAAAGAAAACCTTTGCATTACTTTTCTTTCAAATATTAAATTTTTTTTATTATATTTTTCATCATTACACCTTAAGTTTATTTATGGTTTTGAAGTGTTTTATTTTGGAAAAATATATTTGGTAAAGAAAAGGATTCCTTGTATGCCTAATATTCATCAAATTTATTTTCTGATCCTAGATTTGCACTTTGATTTTAGATTTCACTGAATACTATCTAGTTTGCATTAGGAGTTTTGATTGGTTGGTTTTTTTAAGTTTGCTTGAATAGGATTAGAAAAACTTACCTTTGATCAAATAAAAATGCTTTTTTAAATTTTTTTTTATATTTAGTAATTGAATATTTACTTTTCCATTGTTGTAATATTTATTTTATTTGTCATTTATTTTATATCTTTTTAGTGATATTTTATTGTTATGCACATTTCATGTACACAATATTCATGCCTTAAATAAAATATGTGGTTCATAATGCCAAGTTTTTCCTTAAATTCAACAACTTAAGTTTAACCAAGAAAACATTCTTCACTTGTGGGACTCAAAACAATATTTATTTAGGATAGGGTTGTGGAGATAGACATCCAAAATATTCATCATAGAAATCTACATTGAGACTTAGTTGTTGAACTTTAAAAATCTTGAAATCCTTTCAGTTGATTTTAGTCGAAAGTAAGGTAACATGTTGCATGTATTTGTGAAGAGGTATCTTAGTGGTCATTAATTGGGTATTGTAGATGGAAGGGCATTGAAAGAAAGTATCCATTAATTAATGTTAGGGGTTACCCCAATTCCCTTCACTATAAATTTCTATTTTACACCTTCACTCATTATCTTGGTGGAACTCATCCCTATCATTTTTAGTGTTTGGAAGACTCTTGTTTGCCTTTTCACTCACTTTATCATGTTGGAGTTCATTACCATTTGTTGAGAAGTATTTGAAATAGTTACTATTCTTACATTGTTCAAGTGGTAGAACCTCTTAGGGTATTGATTCGTTTTCTCTTCTAGGGTAGATATTATTGCTTTAGGAATTTATTTTATTGAAACATATCAAATCACTTTTTACACTAGTTGTGCACATAGTTCCAATTTAGTCTATATTTACATTAATGTAATTGTTTGTTTTCTCTTGACTATCTATTGACAATAATCAAATTATATTGATAAGAATATTCACACCTAGTTTAGGTTTCACCTTAATTCTCTCTCCGAGTGCTTTCATAGGATCTAAGGACATCCTCCTTTACATAGTATTATGGGTCATATTATCTTGCTTGCTCGTATGTGAGGATAAAATGAAATCAACCTCTATACCCTTATAGTTCATCCCCACATAGTGCATGTTTGTCTAGTTATAATGCATTATCTCACCATCTACTTCATCCTTCAATATGGTTGCAAATAACATAAATAATGCAATAATTCCAAGAATGGAAACATTAATTTGAATCATACACCTAACCTCTTGTACATGGCTAGTCTTAACCTCCTAGATTTGACTAATTTAATGAACAATCCGATTCATCATATTCTTTTGTGGCCTCCCATGCCTAACAATATTTCTTCAAATATTCCCAAATTTGAAGGGTGTGCTGGAGAAAATAGTTGCAATCACATTACATCCATTCACTTATGTTGTTCCTCAAAATAACGCTATTAAATACTCAATTAGTTTAAGCTTATTTCAATGCACCCTAAGATGAGTTGTCAAAAATTGGTATACTAAGCGAGTTACCATGTTGTTATACGGTGAAACAACACTTCTCCATCCGAGTACTGACATTGAGCACGTCGGTACACAAAAAGACATCATGGATAGAAGTTTCCCAAAAGCTATAGATGAGAATGAGGCTTGATACACAATATTCCTTCCAGTCTTTCCCATGTTTTTAAATGAACTTGTCTTGTAATTATGACTCTTGTCCTTGCATCTCGTGAGACGTTCACAGGTAGGTAGTTATGAAACCCGTGGTTATATGGTCATAGTATGTATTCATGGGTTTCCTTCATAGAAGTCATGGCCCATTCGTGACCTACTAACATATGCACCTGCGGTTACATTAAGACAAAAATTTAAAAAATAAAAGATGATTAGTCAAGGATAGTTGGGTTCGAAATAATAACGTCCCTAACCTCCCTAGCCATCCTAACCTTCATAACTCCCCTTGGTCACCAAGTATAAATCGAGGGGAGGGGTTGAGGATGGGGGAAGCAAGTCAGAAGAGCAAGGTTATGCTTGAGGAAATACCTTGGATATTGGGAGCAAGAGAACTCCGTTCTTGGTCAACACAGGAGGGATTGTATTAGATAGAGGTTGTATTAATCCTTGCTTATGAATAAAGAGTGATATTATTCCACATCGTGTATTAATGTTCTTACTTGTTGTGATATTATTCCACCGATGAGTGCTAAGAGACCTAGTACATCAGTTGCAGCCATAGTGTCGTTTAACTTTTCAACTCCACTCTCTCCAAGTTCTCAAATGATTAATCCCTCGACACCTTTAAACATTAGTGGCCAGTCTAGTGGGGTGGTTACTGGGATACCCAGTATACCTTATACTTCTTCTCCTTTTGTGCATAATTCTCAAAGTGATTCGAGTGGGTCCAATTCCTTTGTTCAAGGATTTTCGTGGAATGGGGGGCACATCCCTCCACACGCTATGTAGGAACGTCAACTACTTATGTTGGTGTGTCATCTCAAATTCAAAATCCCTTTACAAGATTTAGTTTTCATAATTTTAGCTAGGTTTCAGTTGCTCCATTTGGGAACTCTACATTTTCACTGTTCAGTGGAGGGATTTATGCTCCTACTTTCCAAACTCCAGTTTTGGCTGGAACTTGCCTAACAACCTATAGCATACCACAAGTCAGTAATCCTTTAGCATTCAGTTGGAACCCATTTCAGGGCAGTGATACTACATCAAAACTAGTAGCAGGGGGTAGTCCCTTATTTGGAATCCCTAGGGTAGGTACTTCCTCTCCTCAAACTCTACAATAGCAAACACTCGCTAGGCCTAAAATTCATTTTCTGGAAAATTTAAACGAGGCCATACTTATCGAAATTGATGAATTATCCTGTGCACCATAATGCGACATGACTACCTGTTCCCATCAAACTTCCTTCAGACATCCCAAAGTTTGAAGAAATATCGGTGAGGACCCAGGTGCTCATATCACTACTTTTCATCTATGGTTTTCTTCAAACTCACTAAATGATGATTGCATTCTATTGAGGTTATTTCAAAGGACACGCACTAATGTAGTTGCTAAGTGGTGCATAGAACTTCTGTCATCCGCATACGATAGTTTCCTTGACTTAGCAATCTTGTTTCTGAACCATTTTTAGCTTCCTGTCCGGTATGATGCCTGCAAAGACTTGTTGTCTACTTTTTGACAAAATAAGGCCACTCACATATCTAAACATATTCAAGAGTGGAGAAGGATAAAGAGGCTTATCAAAGCCAACATTCCTCCTTAGTTGTTGTTGGAATGGTTTTTGAAATCATTACTACCATATATTTCAAAATATGTCTCTACATCGGGAGTTACCATGGAAGAAGAAGCTATTCTCAGGGCCCAACAACTAGATCTAATATATGCTTAATCTAAGATTATTTATGAAATTATCCCTCAGGCACCAAGGTCTACTAATGACCTGGAGAAACCCAAGCCTGGACCCCATGCCAATGGTGTGGTTGGTTCTATAAGTACACCCACTGTAGAATCACTGGATAAGCATCTCCATGAACTGTTAATGACATAATCTGCAGGGGAGGAATCCAAGGCTATCACTCGCTTACCGCAAAATGCTAATGTTTATTTAGCACAATATGCTCAAAATGGCACACTGCAGCTTGGTGGGAAAAATAAGAAAGGGAAGAAGGGCGAGGGCAACCAAAATAAACAAAATACCACAAATAATGTTAAGAGGGGTAAAAAAGAGAAGAAAAAGGTCAATTTTCCTTGAAATTTGTGCCAAGGTGATGATCTAACTTACCAATTCCCCCTAATGTATTAAGCACAGAAGTTGCTTAAGCAACAAAAACCAATTGTCTTGAGGGATCCCTTTCCACAAGGATAGAATGCAGCTTCTCCTTCGGAAGATGCTGGGGGAATACCAGGTGCTCTTGCTGATTAGTATTACATTCATATGATTTGACCTAGTACTCTTTTATAGACTAGAAATAAAAAATACAAGTTAGAGGCTCAACCAAAAGATAAGTCTGTTGCTGAACCTTCAACCCCTCTTTCTTTTAAAAAACCGGCTGAACCTATGCCCAATATACCGAAAGGTGTCTTTAAGAAGACATTCCACAACCCTAATGCTAGGGATTCTTCTAACTACTTTGTGGTAGAATAACTAGCTCAAAAACCTTGTGTGATGTCTGTTTTAGAAGTGCTACAGAGCTTTCCTTCGAAGCGCGATGCACTATTAGCGGCCATAGGCAACATGGAATCCATGAGCCTATTGGAGAAATTTAATCTTTCTGAAGTTAAGTTACGCCCACCATACCATGTGGCCTTCTCTATCAATGTCATCCTTGGTGGAAAGACCATTGGAAGGATGGTGGTGGATGAAGGTGATTCCAGATGTGTTATGTTGATGTCTTATTGGAAAGATCTAGGACCCTCTCAGTTGGTCCCATCAAACACTTTGCTTACTTCTTTCAACGGAAGGTCGTTTTGTCCTCATGGTATCTTTCCATCTTTTGAAACAAAGTTGGCAGGGAAAGTAGTGTCTGTTGAAGTTTAAGTGATTGATCCTCGCTTGGACTATAATATGCTTTTGGGGAGAAGCTGGAATTATGCCATGTGTGTTATTCCTTCGTCTATATTCCAAGTCTTAGTGTTTCCCCATGAAGGGAAGTTGGTTATAGTTGACCATCTGATTTATAATCAGAAGGGTTGTTTGGAGACCACCGAGTCCACAAAGGCCTTTGATTGATCAGTCTAAATCGGCTAATGAAGGATAGGGAGTTGGAATGTATACGTCATTGATGGGAACATTTGATATACCAGCTCCTATAAATTACCTAGGTTCAACAAGTGTTGGGAATTCTATCTCTACGGTTGTACATAGAAATGGCCCCTGGGTCCTCCCTTCGCATGAAGATCCCCAAGTTCCCTTATTAATAGAATAAGTAGCTTACCAAGTTATATATGATGTTGCTGTTGATTCCATCATGACTCCTCCCATCTCAGAAGAGTTTGATGAAGCTTACTTGGCTGCTTGGGAAGAGAACTCGACATGTTCCTACAATTGTTTAGACATGCTTTTTCCTTCTGATGAATCCATTTTGGAAGCCATGTGTGGACTTGAGAAATTTTGTGAGGATCTCCATCACAATTATTTGTTCCTTCCATAACAAAGAAAAATAAAAAACTCAGAGTTCCATGTCATACTGGTGGAAGGTGTTGATCTAACCATTAATCCTTTACCTAAGGAGGGAATATTTATTAATGGGAATATGGAAAAGATCTCTACCACCCTCCTTATCAACATTTCTACAAAACCTGATTTCATGGAAAACATACACATTGGTGCAAATTGTTCTCTGGAAGAGGTTTCCAGTTATACTTCCTTGTTTAAGGAATTCTGTGATGTCTTTTCCTGGTCACATGAGGAGATGCTAGGAATTGATTCCTCGATATTAGAGCATGAGATCCGAATGTACCCTAATGAAAAACTTGTTCGACATAAGCTCAGACCTGTTAACCCATGGAAAGCCGCAGCCTTCAAGGCTGAGGTAGAAATGTTGTTGAAAGATGGATTCATCTACTCGGTATATATTACGGAATGGGTGTCAAACCCCATTTCGGTAGATAAGAAGAAAGGGACAATACTTGTTTGTATTGATTTTAGAGATCTTAACAAAGCTTGTCCCAAGGACAACTCTCCCTCTCGATTTATTGAACATATCATTAATGCTTGTGTGGGTAGTGAGGTATTTTCTTTTATGGATGTTTTTTCAGGGTATAATCAGATTCAAATCAAGCCGGGATACTAGCATAAAACGAACTTCATTTTTCCTTGGGGTACTTTCATGTATAGGAAGATTCCCTTTGGTTTAAAAAATTCCAGAGCCACATTTCAGTGGGAAATGAACTTTGCTTTCAATGACATAAAGCATATTGTCGAACCTTACTTAGATGATCTTCCTTCCCATTCTCACAAGAGGACGAACCATCCATATCATCTTCATTCGATTTTAAATGATGCAGACATTATAATATTCACTTAAATCCACATAAGCGTGTCTTCTGCGTGGAGTCAAGGCGGTTACGCAGGTTCATATTTTAAAATTAAGGTATATGAGTGGACCTGTTAAAAGTTGAGGCCATTGTAAATATTCCTCCTCCTCGATCTATCAGGAAACTCCAAAGTCTACAGGGAAAGTCCAACTTTCTACGACGTTTTATATCCAATTTTTCCAAGATCACAAAGGGTTTCATGCACTTGCTAAATCAAGAAACCCCATTCCCGTGGGATGAAGCCACACAACAGTTGTTTGAGGTATTAAAGAAGATACTTCTATCGACTCCTCTCTTGCATCCGCCAAACTATACTAGATATTTTATATTGTATTTGTCTGCATCTGAGTCCATGATAGGAGTGGTTTTAGTTCAGGAAGATGATGAGTTCCAAGAACACAGTGTCTACTATCTTAGTAGCACCAGGTCCTGAAATAAGGTATTCTCACGTCGAGAAGTTAGATTTGGCGGAATTCTATAATGCTCATAGATTGAGACACTATATATTGTCAGGACAACCATGGTAGTTGCAGATGTAAATTATTTCTAGTATGTTTTATCTTGATGAATAATCAGGGTAAAATTCAACAAACGAATCGTCATTCTCCAATAGTTTGACCTAGATTTACAGTCTTCCAAGTCCAAAAAGTCCTTAGTGTTCGCGGAATTGATCTCAAAATTCCTGACAGAAGAGGCGATAGTGGTAGAAGATGAGTCATTCCCATATGAGTAAATATTCTTGATTCAAATTCTGATCCTTGGTATGGAGATAGCCTTGTGTATCTCCAGAATTTGAAGTGTCCTACGACCTTCTCATGGGGATATCGGTACAAATTAAGAGAAAACGCGAAAAACTACCTCGTCATCAGTGATACGCTATATACAAGAGGGGTAGACTCCATTTTGCATTGGTGCCTCACCCATGAAGAGGAAGAGCATGTACTGAATGATTCCCATAGTAGCACATGTGGGGTTCATTTATCTAGGTTAGTAACAAACTAGAATATTCTAAATGCTGGTTATTTCTGACCCACTATCTTTGAAGATTGTGTGGAAACTATAAAGTGCTCTATACCAAGAAAATAAGGTCACACCCTGCTCCTTTATTACCCGTGATAATGGTAGGGCCCTTCATTAAGTGGGGGGTATTTCACAACGTGAAACCTAGTGTCTGCTAGGGGACACAAGCACATCATTGTCATTGTAGACTACTTTATGAAGTGGGCAGAGGAAATGCCTACCTTTAAGGTCGATGAAAAAATGGAAACATATTTCATCTTCAACCAGGTTATTGCTAGGTTTGGAATCCCGAAGCATATTGTCACTAACCATGGCAATCACTTCAAAAATAGAATGATGAATGAATTGACCACGATTCTAGGGTTTAGGAAAGATCATTCATCTTCCTTTTACCCTTGAGAAAATGGACGAGTAGAGGAGTTCATTAAGTCCTTGAAAACCATTCTTAAGTGCACGATCAACGCGAGTAGGTAGAATTGGCATATCATGTTGTATCCCGCACTTTGGGCATAGAGGACCAATGTCAAGGCTACCACAAGGTTCTATCCTTTCTAGCTCGTTCACAGGGTGGAAGCAGTTACTTCGGTTGAGTGCAAAATACCTTCGTTCAATATTTCCATTCATGTTCTCCCCAACACTGGATCTTAAAGAACGTTTACTGCATTTAGAGCAATTAGATGAGAAGTGCAGAGATGTGCTCACAACAAATGAGGCACATAAGAACTGGGTCAAGAACCAGTATGATAAAGTCGTAAAAGCTAGGGATTTCTCGGAAGGAGAACTTTTCTTTCTATAGGATCAAGACAAGGAACCCCTAGGGGAAGGTAAATTTAAATCAATGTGGTTCAGCCCGTATGTCATGTATCAAGTTTTAAAGAAGGGAGAATATGAATTTATTTATTATGATGGAAATAAGTTGCCGAAGCATTAAAACAAGCTCCACCTGAGAAAGTATTATGCTTAGGCACAGTACCTTTTCTTGTATTTTTGTACAATAGTGGTTATTGGTTAGTATTTCTTATGTAGTTTTATTTTGTTTCATATGTCCTTCCAAATGGTTCGTATGGTTTGTTGATGGTGCCAACCGTCACACCTACAATCTTGCTTCAACTGCACGGGTCATTTGTTGACCCACAAGACAATTGGTTTCCTTAGGTGGTGCATGCCTAGGTCCTGCAACTAATAATGTAGCTGAGTATAATGCAATCATTGAGGTTCCATGGGATTCTATTTCGTATGGTATCACCCGCTTGGAATTCAATCTTGAGTCCCAGTTAGTTGTCTCTTAGCTTACTGGTGACTGTTAGGTGAGACACCCTACTTTATTACGTCAATTTTTAAGAGTTAGCTAGTTGCTTGAAAGAAGTTTTGATCACATTACATATCATTAGATTTCAAGAAATGAAAATATAATTACTAATGCATTTGCAAACTATATACTAGAATGGAATTTTTCACATTCACTGTAAAATTAAATTACACAGACACATTTGGAACACATGTACATAACCAGGTAAATATATGCGTGTGTGTGTGTAAAATATGTTCATAATAACATCGAGTTTGATATGAAGATCCTGTCAAAATACAAAAATAGGATTGAAATCCATCATACTACTATATCTAGGGGTTCTCCTTAGCCTCCTCAGCTGTGGCTTCCTCTACAGCCTCCTAATAACATAATATTTATTAGGTTACCCTTTGGAGAAGGCATAAAAAGGATGGAGGAACCCCAACAACAAGATTCTGCATAGCTATAGGGATCCTCTCCATCCTCAAGGTGGGGACATCATCGGTAAGAATGGCCAACATCCCCTCTACCACATGAAGCATAGCTTCATCATATCCAATCTCCATTTCCCACACGAAGGTCTTGGGGTGTCCGTTAGGTCGGACTGGCCCTATATATGCATACCATTAAAAAAATGTCAAACTCAAGTACATATGTATATATAAAAATTTACGAAGAAAATTTCATAAAAATCAAATATTTAAAAAGATAAAAAGTCATACCCATCTCTCCTATGCTCCTCTAGGAGAGAGGATGAGCTTTGGATCACCTCTAAAATCCAAACCTGCATAAGGGAACTGCTCTAGTGTAGGCACATGTCTGCTCCACAAGGAGTAGAATTCCGCATCATACCCATTCTCGACTCCACCTCTGGCACCTTGTCGGAGAAATATGTCACCCCATCATGTGAGTCTAGAATCACAAGGTAGGAATGGTGGTAGTGGAACTTAAGGACTGACAGAATGAACTCTCTCGAAGAAGAATGAGACCAATATACTCGCGTATCTAAAATTTTTCTTCCTACCTCTCTTGCAATCAGAGACCTATCTTTTCATGATTGAAACCAGCCCCGAACACCAATCATACAGTACTCCCCATAGACACTCTACCACTATATGCATGTGTGTCTACGCTGCTAAGTGTAAGGAAAAAGATCCTTTTACTCTGACTATGGTGCTCACTTTTAATTTCAGTGGAAAGCTAGTGATCTGTCCAATTGGTATTTGAGTCCTCAATTTCCGAGTCCTAGATAGGCAATAAGTGTTGATATAATATTGGACACTCAGAGGGTCACCTCCCCATCTCGTGCCCTCCATGTTAACAAGTTCTCCCTTGTGTGATAATCTTGTGATAAAGTATATTTCTTCTGCATTCAGTTCCAAGGTTTTCCCTTGGAGGTCAAACCAATCGAGCTCATCGTCCCACAAGCTCACTAATGTCTCAAGCAAGTGAACCTGTGCATGCATGTTTGACATGTGGTAAAATCTAAGTATCCCAAATCTTCACAAGGCATTCAATGTCATGGGATCCACCATTGCAAGGTGATCCATATCCTCATGCTCTCTTTCTTGCCATTCCAAGACCATGGTGACTTGCCTAAATCATATTTTTCATTATATTTTGCATAAAATCCACTCACGTAGCAACCGTGACTCTCTAGTCTGTATTTCACGATCCATTTGTGGGTTGTCCTACTACCAACCCACGGTTCAAACGTGAAAGCGCGGGTACAAAGAAGGATACCCGCAATTATTGTGTGGTGCCTTTAGGGCTGGCCTAAAAAACCAAATAAGACAATGAATTTTAAAAATGGAAACGATAAAATTAAAGAAGTACGTGCACTTCGCAGACTCGAAAACCTTCCATCGGATTTTCCACAATGATCAATCAAAGGAAGGAGGTAAAATGGCTAAAATTGGTAAAAAACTAACTATGGTATGTTTTAATTTAATTTTGAATTATTTATAGCAAAAAATTGAAATTTTTACCCACTTTGTATAGTTCAAGTCACTTTTTATGTTTTCAAAATAATACCATGTGTCTTTACCTAACTGTTACAGATCCTAGATGATTCGAAATATGATTTCCTTTGCATTTAAGGTAGGTTTTGGTCCCTAAAACATACTTTTGCACTTATACCATGTTCTCCATAAAACATTAGGATCTCTTTTCATCCATGGACTATGATTTACAACCACTCTGTACCTTGTGAATATCGTTGTTCTTTCGTAGTTAGGGCCTCCTTTACATGGGAAACACTAGTTAGAACATTTTCTTTTCTTTTTTGGTTCCCATGTCATTGTTGTGCTAGGTTGCAGGAGCCTTTGTAGTTGTTTTTCTGTCAAAATGAACCTCATTTTGTATCTTTTAACAAGATACCATTGAAAATAAGGCTCATTCCCTTATGGATTTATCTTTAAGTTCTCGTCCGACTCCTTAAAATTGACTAGATTGTAGAGTAAAATTGTTTGTTTCAGACTTGTTAAGGTAAATTAAATAATCTTCCAAATCAGTGGTAGGTTATCACTTTTTCAGACCATGTGGATTATTTACAAAAAATGAATAATCTATTTTATTCGTAATTTAGAAGAGTATCTTCAGGCATAGGGTTATCTATTTTTCGAACCTGGAGTACTAAACTTACAGAAGAGGAGCCTTTTTGAGCTTAGTTTTCTCTTTTTCATGCTCTAGACCTGTTGCAGCTGCAACATTTTCCCAAAATTCTAAAATTTTGGGACCCTCCTTTACTTTGAATTAGTCAGATTTCCTCTTGTTTTCAGCCTATTTGATTTTGGCTTTTGTTTTTTTTAGCATCTCCCAGACATTTCGATTGCCACAAATCACTTGTTTTTCCTCATTTCATGCCTTAAGTTTCATCTTAAATTGGGCTTCTTGCTATTTTTCAAAACTTTTAAGGCTTTTATCCCAAATTTTGCTTGTATCAGGAGGTATTTCTTTTGACTGTCCCGCCGTTGCGGGTGTTCCTCAGCTCTCATTTTGCGTGTCTGGGCCGCCGTTGCGGGTGTGTTCCGGCTCCCGACTGTTTGTTTCGCGCCGACTATTGCGGAGGATGGAGGTTTTGTTTTATCGTTGCGGGGGTGGCCGAACTCCTGGTCGTCCGACCAATGTATTGGCCGCCGCCCGGCTGCAGCTCTTGATAACATGACTTATGTTTTCTGTTGCGGGTGTTTTAATGGTAAGGATGGTCCGCCGTTGCAGAGAGGGCTGAGTTTGGTTGCCCGACTAAGACTTTCATATACGCCCCGACTGAGTTGACTTGTCGCACGTGTGAGGTTTTTATATATACGGGGGCGTGTTTTTTGGTTTTTTATTGTTGTTTTATCGCGCCCAAGTTGTTAACGTTGTCGAGCTCGCGAGTCTTGTGGAAGCATCGTTCCGGTACCCGCGTCCAGCTATTGTTTGAGTGCTCCATCGTGGTCGCCACTTCAGTTGTGCGCTATTGCTAGGTAGGATCTTTACCCTCCTTTTTTCTCAGTTTGGTATGGACGACTTGTGTTGTGTGGAGTAGTGTCAAAATTATGGCCCGTAGTTCCGTTTCGCTCGCAAACGGTGTTTTTATACCCACGGCTAGGGTTGTCGTTTTCGTTTCTCAGTAGTTGCGCCCGTGTTTTATCATTTTGGATTTGGATAGCTTGTGCGGTTAGAGGGGGGGGGGTTTTCTTTAAAATCCCGTGTTTCATTTGCATCCTCCGTTCTAGTTCGCACTTAGCGGTAGAGGAAGACACGGTGCAGGCGGCCGTTATGCCGCCTGCACCTGGTTCAGTTCTTGTATGATGAGGTCCTTAAGCGTCTTGGATGGGGTTTTCGCCGGTTTTTTTTTTATGATAGTCACCGGGTCGGTTGATTCCCCTATGCGTTGCCCTTTCCTCAAGCCCTAACCTTAGCCTCCGCGCCGCGCAGTTCGCCATTGTCGGCCACCGTGAAACCCTAGGGTCGTGCCGCAGTCCTTATTCAAAGTTTCAGGGGTATAATGAGTAATGACGCTGGTGGGGTTCCCTTGTGCGAGGATTTGTTTTGGAATCCCACGGTTGATACTCGCAACAATGTAAATCCATGGCCACGATAACATGAGTTTTACCGTAGACTCATGTTTGAATTCGAATCTTTTGCAGTCATGTGCCCTGCATTTGAGAGTTATGTATTTGCACCGCATATCATTTATTTAAAATGGCATCCTGTGAAATCATGTAATTTTTATAATAGGCCATGGGATAAATAATTTTAATTTTAATGCCGCAGCATTAGGACCTTGCTCGCTATATTGCATAAATAGTCTAAGTCGTTGTGCTGATAGTTTCAGATAGTCAGTGTATAGATTGGTGGTGCATGCATGTGAGGGTTACTTTCTTACTTACACATTGATGCAAGACAATAGCACAGCTCAAAAGATTGCATGACTAGTTCAGATCCTTCAATTTGAAGAGCCTATATCTGATATCATTATAGTCACATAGACAATGGAAAAGAATAAACTACTTCTTAATGTTCACAAATTTGAATTGTTTAATATCATGATGTTTTACCTTGCAGGAGGATTTCAAAATGTCCAGAAGACAGAAAAAGAAGGCCCCTGTGGTAGAAGAACAAACAGCAATAGAGGCTGTCGTACCAACTGAGTACATATATGAGGATACACAGTGTGTCACAGGGGTGGACCCTGAGTATAAGTGGGGAGACATACACAGGCTGATTTCCTACAGGGAAGTCCCAGATATGGGCCTGGAGGAGGAACACATCTGCGCAAACATAGAAAAATCTGCAATTATGAAGGTTGCCACCAGGCCGGAGATGTTTCCATGTGCTGAGTTGATGAGGTGGATCCTGCCACACACAAACCATGGCTCAATGCTTATCTGTAATGTTGAAGGTCAGGGCTATGCTTCCTTTAGCCCTGGATATGTGGCCTTATCTTACCACTTGCCTGAGCCTCAAGTTTTCTTGTCCAATGAGTGGTTGGACAATCTCAGGATGGATTTGATAGAAACCATGAGGAAAATGCTATTACCGGGGAAGCTCTATAGACATAGAGCTACTGAAGATTATGACACAGCCACCCTTAGAGCCCCATACAGATTCATAGCTCTAATGCTGAATAGGATCTTCGGGAGGGCCGATGGTAGATTATTCAGATTCGAATGGATACCCCTGATTTTCTATGTGGCCACAGAAGGGACCATCTTCAACTGGTCCAGCCTGGTATCTAGTAGTCTATCTTCTTGTATAGCTGCAGCAAAAGGAGGAGTACAACAGAAAAAATCCAAGTTTTATATGAGCTCGATCCTGATTGACTGCATAATATGCCACCAGCCCTTCCCCGGGCTCAAATGTGTTTGGGACAGGGACAGAATGCCCGTATATGCAGCCTTTAAGCTACTGGGGGCTGATCAATACCATAGTTACTACCGAGAAATCTGTGAGCATTTTATCATGCCTCTACACACTCTTGTCTTCCGAAAGGAATGTGACTGCATGTCTGAAGAAGCTATGCAGGTAATAGAGGAATATGGTGATTATTTCTTGACAGAGAACGGAATGTACCTGAGAATGTTTGGTGGGTCAAGGACACCTTATCTGCTGCCCAAGTATGCAACAGATTATATCATCCATAAGGAGGCTGTTAGACATGTATTTATTGATGGAGTGGGTCATTACTTATTTCAGAAGAAGAAGGCTGTCTATCCACCCTTACCATTTAAGTTAGGCAGCTGCAGTTTCGCCAATGTGAAACAAGCTCCAGAATTTATAGGGGAATTGGAGAGGTTCCATTTTAGGGAGATGATCTTCAGGCGAAATGACACTCATGAAAGAATGGCTGAGCATTGCAGAAAGCACAAGGTGTTTTATGAGTACACCCATCATTTCGACAAGGATGAATCTGTGTTCAGAAGAGCCCCGAACATGACAACACTCAGTAAGAGGTTCAAACCGAAGCACTCCACCAAGGGTGGAAAAGGATCTGAACAAGAAAAGGCTGAGCAGGCTCAGGCTGAAGAAGCAGCCCAAAGGATAAGAGAAGAGGCACAGAGGCTAGAAGAGGAGGCTACAGAATGGCTCCGGAAAGGAGAAGAAGAAAAGAGGAAAGTAGCCCAGGAAGCAGCCGAAAGAGTAAAAGAAACAGCCAGAGAAGCAGAGGAAGCTGCTAGGCAAGCAGCTAAGGAAGCCCAGAGAAAACTGGACGAAGAGCTTCGAAAATAGGAAGTTGAAAAGACAAAATTGATACGACAATCAGCTTCTGAAATACCACCAGAACAAAGTCAAGGTGAGGAAAACCCTGAGGTGCAGACCCTGCAAGTGCTCACTACTATCACTGCTACAACCCCCATGCTTCAGTTAGTACCCTTTGCATAGGAAAAAGGGAAAGAAGTCCCTGATTTTAGCACAGTATACTATGACAGGGCCACCAAAAGGATTATGAGGAGAATTGAGCAAAAGATAGGTTCCGAAGGAATGGCTAGTACAATGATAATGGATAAAGCTTTGATGGTCGGGACAGATAAAGATCCAAGGTTTGTCATAAGGGCTGGGAAGGCAGCAATAGATGCTACAGAGGATAATGTAGATCGAATGATGAAGGAGATAGATTCAACCAAGAAACATTCCTCTCAGCTTAAAGACACCCTGAGAAGGGAAAGAGAGGAAGGCAATAGGCTGAAAAGAAAGTATGAGCATGTGCTTAAAGAAATGGAAGCCATGAAGAGCGAAATTCACGCCATTCAGCAAGAAGTACAGGTGAAAGAAACAACACAAGAATCCCTAGGGAAGCACAACAGGAGATTCAAAATTTAAAGGATGAAAAAGAGCAGCTGAGGGTAAAAATGGAAGACCTGATGGAGTAGCAAACTATCATATATGAATCCAATACTGAGCGCGTTAAGGAACTGGAGAAGTAGCTAGAAGCAGCAAAGGCACAATAGGTCGATCTGCAGCCAGTTAAAGAACACATCTTGGCTCAGAAAGCTAAGGTGTTATACCTGCAAACTGCTCTAGAGGAGGAAAGATATCAGGTCCTCCAGATTGATGGCAGACTGGATGAGATCTTAGACACAGGTTCTTATTTTGTGGACAGGTCACAAGACATACTTGAAGTACTGACTTCAAGGATAACCAGGGCGGAGGATGACAAAGAAGTCCCAATTGAGCTAGTAGTCAAAGATAAACCAGCTTTGAAACGGGACCATGACCTGATAGAATTCGCCGTCAACACTGCAGAAGAATTCTAGAAGAACGTCAAGAAAATGAAGGGAGCATGCGCATAATTCTTCAGGAGAGCCCTGGTAGCATATAACCGTTGTCAGGCAGAAGCTGAGCAGAGACTACAAGAGTTCCCAACTCATGATGCATTTGCAGAAATGTTGCAGAAAAGGCAACAAGATGAGGAAGCCAAAGTGCAATGCATCAGAGCTATTGATGAACCAATCCTTAGAAACGAAATAGGCCACGCAGCCATTAGTATACAGCTCTTCGAGGAACAGGTACGTTTGAACACGGCCAGAATTGAGGCCATTCGGAAGCAAGCTGACAAATTCGAGCTGAACATTCAGTTCCTGGAACCTAACTCGTTTGAGAGTCTCGGTGCTGAAGCAGCAGCATGGAGAAAGTTCTTGGAAGACCAAGCGGGACGCTCCTCATGAGGAGGACTGGTCAAAATTTTGTATAATTTAATATTCTGTAAAAGGTTGTGGGAAATTGAAACGTTGGGGGAGCCCAAAGGTCACTTTGGGAAACCCAACCAATTTTGCTTTTTGTATAAAACTAGGGAAGATAGACAAGTAAAGGGCTTTTTCCCAGTGAGACTGGAGGACTTATTGTAAGAAGAACTACTTCATTTTGCAATAAAGAGTTTTGGTTTGCCCGTTGGAGAAAGAACTGTGAAGTATTCCAAATGTTGTACCATGGACGACAGAAAGATGAATTACTTTATTTTTCAGCTTATGTCTATGAATCGTGAGATTGTTCTAACTTTATGACCTATGTCTGGTTGAATAATTTCTGATTTTATTTATGGAAATTTCACTCAGAGTAATGTATGTGTTTTTATATAACAATTGGTTATCTAGTTGTTAGAATATTTTCTCACTCATGTGTTGTAAACGTAAATAGCAGCTATCTGTAATTTTGTTTATCATACATGAAAGTAGTACATTACTCACAAATAGTCATTTTCTGGCTCCCCGAGGATAGATAGTTAGTCATCTTACTTCATAGTTGCATATGTGGTTTAGATGTTTGTGAGCTTAAGACGAAAGGTAAGAACCTGCGCAGCACATTGTGTCGTTCCTTGCATCTTTATCACCCTGCATGGTTAAGGTAGGCATATGCATTGCATATATTAAGTCAAATTACAAATTCCGGTGGACCGGGTCGCAACCGGTAAACCCTCATTGTTACTTTGACCTACGGTAGCCGGACCGTAAGCCAGACGGATTCCCTATACCAAACAGTTAGCGGGCTAGTTGGGAACGCTGATTGGGGAGAATCCCTTACTGTTGCCGCCTGCGAATTTCCAGGCCTCAACAAGACCTAAACATGAAAAATATTATGAGTGTACTTTATGTCTTTGTCATGATCGCTAAACTCTAAGAAAAAAACATTGAGTTTACTGTTGTTAGTCCCATTCTCGTAAATAAATGGAACTTTCCGACTGATCTTGCCTTCCTTCATACTCTTTAAACTAAGGATATATGCTTCTTTTGAAGGTGCGTTGGTTTGGTGATAGTTTATTAGCCATTTTTTGGACCTTGCCGGTTAAGTACAAAAAAGGTATACCTTAGTTCTTCGGATGCTAAGAGAGTTCTGTTGTGGATTGTTTTATACTTTTTCAGACTGAGCAGACTAAATTTACGAAAAAGCACCCCCCTAGAGTCTTCTTTGGAGTTTTCAAACTCTCAAAAATATGAGTACCAATGAGCATTTACTAATTTGGAATCATAAAATCCACAGATTAGTGACCTATCAAGCATTATTCTCTCTTTTATTCAAGCTTTCCAAAAATGGAGGACTCAATTTGACTTTCTTGGACTCGTAAAAACTTAACAAGAAAGAAAAGGAAGAACTTATTTCACTCTTCAGGTTATAAGTATTGGCAGCATGCCATCCTTGAACAAAGCACTCTTTGAACCTCCCGATACTCATGTATCAGTTTTTCACTTCTAGTTCAACTATGACTTCGAGTTATTGCTGCTCTACTTGTCCTTTATACATGGGGAATTTTTTCATAAACCTACATGACATATAAGTCTATTTGTACCATCTGAAATTCTAAAGTTGCCTTAGGTTATCTCTGTGTCTTGCTCACTGTTCAAGGATCATTACTTCTATCTGGTCATCCTGATTCCTATCCTCTTCATACCTTATAATTCCTTGTATCTAAATTCCCTCATCCAGTCTTTTAGTTACTCTTGTGATATGTTGAAAGATTCATTACCTTCCTCCTCACATTATGGTTTCCAATCAACACCTCCTGAAGAAAGAATACCTGTAGTTATGAAGATGGTATCTTAGGATTCATTACTCACATTGATGAATTCCTTTGCTTTAGTTGTCAGCATCACTCAGTCACTGGCACTCTGATGGATTCCTTCCATGTTCAAATTCAAATCACATATTCACATGGTAGGAATCGTACTAGTTTATATGGACTTGGATGAAGACCTTAGGTTACAACCGCTATGACCTGAGTTGCGCAAGATGGTGTTGTGCTCTGTGACACTGTTTTCCATTTTTGAAGACTCTCATTGTACTATTATGGTTTAGATACACCATTGTAAAACATACGTGGCCTTGTTTCCCATACTATATGATGTAATTTTATATTGTAAAGAAGCCAGCGTTCCAGTCTATCAAACATGGAATCCTCAGTTATGATTTTGTACTTGACTTTGATCTTTCTGTTTTAGGTACCTCTCTGTGATTTTGAAAACTAATTTTCTCGAATATAAAATATTTGTAATGTATTTTGGCCATCTCTTCCCTATGAACTCATACATTAGGGGGCATATGTTATACAGTGAAACAACACTTACCCGTTTGAGTACTGACATTGAGCACATCGGTACACAAAAGGACATCATGGATAGAAATAGCCCAAAATATATATATGAGAATGAGTCTTGATACACATTATTCCTTCCAATCTTGTCCATGTTTTTAAATGAACTTGTCTTGTAATCACGACTCTTACCATTGCATCTTGTGAGTCATTCATGGGTAGCTAGTTATGAAAACCGCGGTTATATGATCATAGTATGTATTCACGGGTTTGTCGTCACAAAAGTTGTCGTCCATTCACGACCTTCTAGTATATGCACCCGTGGTTACATTAAGACAAAATTAAAAAAATAAAACATGATTATTTAGGGACATTCGGGTTCGATATCATAACGTCCCAAACCTCCCTAACCATCCTAACCTTCATAAATCCCCCTGATTACCAAGTATAAATAGAGGGGATGGGTTGAGGATTGGGGAAGCAAGTCAGAATAGCAAGGTTATGCTGGAGGAAATACCTTGGATATTTGGATCAAGAGAACTCAGTTCTTGGTCAATAGAGGAGTGATTGTATCACATAGAGGTTGTATCAATCATTGCTTATGAATATACAGTGATATTCTTCCACATTGTGTATTAATGTTCTTACTTGTTATGATGTATGAAATTTGTTGTCATCTTCTTTATATGCAATCTGTAATACTTCATTCATATTTTTATAACAATTAAGATCTATGGGTTAGATGTGAATCTCCTTCGCAGGTGTTGATAATCTTGAAGCTTCTGGAGCATTCGGACTGAAGGTTTAAATCTAGGACCAAACTTCATAAATGAGGTGCATGTGCTTTCTCCCCTATTTCTCTCTCAAATATGTAGATAGTTGTATGTCTGCAAGTAGAATAATTGTATGTTGGTGACCCCAGACCCTTGTGTCATACGGTATATTTTCCTTGAACAACACATGTCTCATCACAACTTTGCATCCCTAGAGACATGTTGGCAACCAGCAACAACCCCTTCATTTCTCATTAGGATAAAGGGAGATCAGCTCTTTTATGATTTACCAATTTAAAATTATAAAAGAGCACCTTTAGAATCTTTGATTCTGAAGGTGCTCTCAATCAAAGAAGAGTAAAATGACACGTTAAGAGATTGATGAAAACATGTTTATAAACTTGGAAATTAGTAGCTGTTAGTCAGTTTTATAAAATTCTATATAATCAATTCGATCATTAAGTTAATTTTATATGATTATATATGATCTAAGAAAATTGAAAGGATAGTATGCCAAAGGGAAATCAATCGAACACATTCTGAGCTGGATGTGGGTAAGGTATGATGAGTCCTAAACTCTTAGAACTTAGGTGACTTATTTAATTAAAACTTTATTAAACCTAATGTTCATATTTCATATGTAATACCTTACCCTCACTTTGTAAAAATTGTATATATGTAGTTAGTAAATAAATTATTATCATAAAAGAATTTTCATATATTATAGTTTTACAATTTAATGTCCTATCAAATTCAATGTAAGATGTTAATCGATGGGATTTTGAAAGATTTAAAACTAAATCTATGAAATCTTATGTATATACATGAAATAAATATGATAATCGAATCATTAGCTAGTTGTCATGCTAAACATTAGGATACATGATATCGGTACTATATCACCTTGAATGCTACCACCTTCCACGTTAAAACTGGAAAAGACTACTAATTGACAGAGTTTACAAGATCCATGTGTCGAATTAATAAGGCCTGCTGTTCAAATTATTGCGTTGGCATTGAGATGTGGTTTACACCTAATAATTAACTAACAACTGTGAATATATTGATGACTCGTATCCTCAGGTTTTAATGTTGATATTCATTCCATTCCATAACGATGTACGTGCTCATTATGATCACTCTGTGTAATCAATATTTTGGTTTATAGCCTGTCAATCAAACGATCACCGATATGTCAATTTGGTTAAATATCACTGCTAGTCGTGGCTAAGTCATGGTTAAACATGTATAAATCATAATATAATGTTGTTTGTAGCACTCATCATTGCCAGGGTTCGGCTAAAAATGACCAAGTCTAGAGATCTTATGTATGTTAGATCCAAAGCATGTGAAGTTTGCACATCATGTCATACGTTTGGGTACCTATTCCCTCTCTCTTTACCTTTCCATTCATTCCAGTCTGAAACCAGGAGAGCGTGGAGGAAACTATGGCTCCATTGAACCATTTCGAAATCTCTAGTTCTGAGCTCATAGAAGCTGATGATAAGGTAGCCTTGCGATTCAAGAAAATTGGGTGGGGGAAATTCTTTAAGAGTTTCGATGGCCATCATGCAGAAGTAACTAAAATGTTTGCCATGAATTTAAAAGACGACATTGTGCAGATAGGGTGTTTTAAATTCATTATCAACGAGGACAAGATAGCAGAAGCGAAACAGCTCCTGCAAGTTGGAGAACGCTGGTTTAAGGGTATCAAGGTTAATAAGAAAAAGTGTTTATCTCTGTTGCTACCATTGCCAGATAATACTAAATTGAAGATAGGTGTCCTTGTCAGATTTTTGAAGCCCGAATGGAAAGCTTATTACGAAATTCTGGTCAGGTATGTGTCCTGTGATGGACGTTTCTCCCATTTACACTATTACCATTTAAGACTGCTATTAGCATTGCAGGGCTGTAGGCTTAATTTACCCTTTTACCCGTGGCAAAGTTTGAAGAAGATGTCACAGGTGGTTAGAAGTTTTAATAACCCTGATAGAAGTCTTTTCCACCACGGGTTAATCAAAATTATAGTGCAACATCAATTGTCTGTAAATGGCAAGTCATGGGATTGGTTTTTAACTGACTGTCATTTGGGGCCGCAGTACTGGCTGAACCCCTCCCCAAAAATTCGAAAGAAACGAAAAGATATAAAGTCCAAGGTCAATAATGCTCCTGAAACTGTATCAGAGGGAAAAGGGTTCGGGGAAGTCAGTCTACCCATAAACGATGGGATTAGTAATGATGATGACGGGAATAAAGTCCCCTGTTGATCTAAAGCAGTCTTGAATCGACCCTCATCTGATAGAGGTCATAGTGCCCTTGCAAAAACAGAATAAAGATTAACAAAAAGAAAAACTGGTAATGTTGTTGAATGTAAAAATCTTCCCGAGCCAGATAACCTTTGTAGTCATGGTAAAGAGTCTCTGTATAAACTTGATCATCTAGCTCAAATATGCTGTGATAAAGGAAGGTTTGAGTCAGACAAATTCGTGTTTTCAAAGAGGATCACCAGAAGCATGGACAGTGCCCATACAATTTCGGGTCCTATGGCTAATCAACAGGATACTCAACCTGCAGTCATCCATATTGAAGATGACATTCCATCACTTATCCCTGATACTAATCATGTAAATAATCCTGCTTTTGTAAAGGGTAATGGTGCAAAATTGAGGAAGGCCGAGGTCACTCAACCATGTATGGACACATGCATTGCAGACCCTGAGCCATCCTTTATTAGTCCCCAGTCATCTAGTCAAAATATTGATAGCCCTAATTCTCCTCAGGTAGCCGATAAAGAAGAAACTCTTCAGCATGTACTAGATAATGCATACCAGGACAAGATTATAGAGTTGAAGGATAAACTTAAGCATTGTCTATCTAGTGCACCATTGTTAGAAGAAGAAAATAGAACGTTTAGAGAAGAGTTGATGGATTGGATCAATAGATGGAAAGAAATAAGTGCTAAAAAGAATCAGTATAAAAAAGCAAAGAGGACAATAATAGGTATGAATCAGCACCTACTTGAACGAATTGAAAAACAAAACATAAAGATTATTAGGTTAAAGGCCAAATTAGCTGAAGCACGAAGAGTAATAGCTCTTCGAAGTAAAACATGATGGTTATTCTCATTTTATTTTTCAAAGTGCATGGATTGTATCACTGTCAAACAGGTAATGAAATATTTTTGTAATGCATGGCTGTAAAAGCACAGATTTTACAGGAATACATTTAAATCTTAGTTTATTCTGTTGTATTTATTGTAAACAGTTTTAATGAGATACTTCATTTGTTAAACGCAGGTGGGTTTGTCATCACTCCTCTCCAGAGTTTCAGGACGTTGTTTATGCGTTGGCTGGGAGATGTGGCTGTTTGTTGAAGGCAGGAGTTTCAATAATGGCCACGAATTTTCCAAGTACCTTTAATTCAGCAAACATTCAAGCTAGTCGTTTTTCTGTTTATAGTGACAGGTGTTTGATATAAGAGATTCGATTCTCTTTATAGTTATAGGAACCCTATAATGTTGCATGTAACATTAATGGGGAAAACTGAATCATAGTATTATATAAGGTAGAAATTTTGATGAACTAGGGATGGAGTGTTTGAAAAAAACATACTTGAAATATATTTTGCTGCTGGTGTTGTTTCATTCCTGAAGTTGAATCTTTGGATGTGAGATACAACTGGACATCTACAGACTGATATCATTACTGGTATTATCTTTTTGGATATATTATATATTTCAGCATCTTATCTTCTATCTTAATATTAACACAGTATGCTTTGTTATATTTGTGTTTAATTACAATTTTCACTTTGTCGATCCAATATCGCATTTTGAACAAATATATCGTTATGATTGTGTTTATTAGTATTTTTACTATAAACTTAAGCTATAATGATATATATTTCTGTCTGCTAAAAATATCATTTGTATTTTTACAGTGATTTTATATTAGACATCATCTTTGGATTCAAATAGCTATATTGATCATTAATTATTAATTAATTTCAGAGAACTAAAATAATTGTTTGTTTTTAGTTTTTCTGACCAGTTATTATATAACGGAGTGATTTATTATGTATAATTTAAATGTTTCTATTTAATTTGTGCACTTTGTCTTTCTGTTGATCTATTATTAATTAATAATTAATCTAGTATTTACAAGCGCTCTCAGCTGAGATAGGATATATAGGATAGATAGAATAATTCAGATTAAGTTTTATTTTAATATATTTTAGTTAACAGCTGTTAAATCAATTAGTATAATTTTAGCATACTTTTGACAAGTCTTTATATTCAGAAAAACTCTTCAAAACTTGGAGTCTTTCCTTAAGAAAGCAATCATAAGACAGTTTAGATTGTTGAAACTAATTATAGGATTCATTTAATCAACGTAAATAGTTTTAGGACTTAATTGAAAAGAAATAACATTAAGATAGGTTAGATTTTGCTGATTTTATTTTTCTCCTTAAGAGAAAAATCAGCTAGTAGCAGGACCATAACCTGTGAGGTTTTGCTAATCCAAACACACCGGATGCTGCTTTAAGCTGATTGTGTGAGAAAAACCTCCTTGTTGGCCTAGGTCAGAAATTTGGGCCAACAAATGGTGCTAGAAGAAGGGCCTGTTAATGATTAATGGCAGGGAAAATTGATGAGAAATTTACAACTAGCCAACAACCTCCAGAAACCAGCAGATCACCGTTTATAAACACTGTTAGGAGCATCCTTGAGCATGATCATATCACATCCCCATTTACTCTAGAACAAAGCATTCAAACTTTGGAAGAATCGCGACATATTCTTACCAGAGCATATGCTAATCAGCTTGGTTTATCTCCAATAGATTATGGTCTTCCTAGGCAACAACGATGTAATCCACAATTGAACGTAGTTACTCAGGATTTGCGAGAAGCTAATAGCACTCCACGTTATCAAATTAGAAGTCATCACAGACAAACTACTCAAACAAACACTGCTAGAAGACTTACTGTAGAAGACGGTTTTGATCAGCCACCTTCTCCCCCTGAATCACCACTTGATAGTCCAAGACCTTCCAATTCAGGAAGTTCCTCAAGTGCTGAAAGAAGTCCAATGGCAGGAAATGTACCTGTAGGAGGAGGAGGTAATCCTCTACCAAATCCACCAAATCCATAACTCCCGTGGCTAAGAATAGCTGCTGTAGCAGTCCCTGGAGTACAACATATTTTGCCTAAACACTCAGATAAACGCCTCCCTAAGTTTAACCTAGATGACAAAGAACCTGCAGAGGTGCATGTTGACAAATTTATGTTGGCTATTCAAACTTTGAACGTTCATCATGAAGATGTAGTTTGTTGATTGTTTCCTCTAAATTTTGAAGGAAGAGCTTCTACCTGGTATTTTTCATTAGTACAGGGATCAAACACAAACTGGGGGGAATTTAATAAAGCCTTTCTAGATAAATTCGGGGAAGATAAAACGCCCGCTCTTTTAGCTCTAGAGTTATCTAGGATTAAAATGGAGCCTAAAGAAAGGATCACAGATTTCAATCAAAGGTTTCTGACATTAAAAAACAAAATCCCAATGACCTCTCAACCTCTGGAAGACATAATTATTGAAAATTATACGTTAGCCTTACCAAAATATTCTGGGATGTTCGTTAAGAGGGCTGGGAAAACACCATTAATAGAAACTTTTGAAGAAGCCATTAAAGTCGAGAAGGATTCTATGTCCTATGAACTAGATAGAAATTGGAAATCTGATTCTTTTCCTTGTAGGAAGACCGAAAAACCTAATTCAGATAAAGACAAAGCATTTGATATAGAACAGCTTCAAAATGCTATTCAAACATTAACCAATGAAGTTGTAGGGTTAAAGAAAACCAATTCGGAAGCTTCTCCTTCTAGGGGATATTTCAGAAATTAGTATAGACAAAACCCGAATGCAAATAATAAGAATACACCACCTAACGTAGCTGCAAATGAAGAGATTTTTAATACAATTCGAGCTGTTTTATCTTTATCTAAAACTCCTTCTAATCAAGAAATAACTGAAAATGAAGAAGAAGAGGAATCAGAAAATAATGAAGAATCAGAATAACCACAACAAGTTAACGGTCATTTCTGGGACAGTCTTGTGAAAGAACATGAAAATAAAAGCCCACCTACACGACAACATTCCTATAACACTCGTAGTAGAGCATTCGCAAACACTCCCAGTGCTTCAAGTTCTACTACAAATAATGACAACAATAACTCACAACCTAATAAACAAGCTCAATTCGGCAAGCAGACTCAACCAACCAAGGTTACTCAGCCTATTCAACATACTCCTAAATTATATTTACAATATGATATAATTGAAGATTTAAAGAAGACTCGTGCAAACATCAGTATGTACGATCTTCTTCAAATCTATCCAATGCCTAATAGTCATGTTATAAGTCCCGCAATGCGTTCAATTATTCCTAATGCAAAACAAAATGTTGCTGCAAATAGTTCTAATAATGATCCAACATCAACTGAAAAAGGAAAAGCAATGGCTGACAAAGCTTCACTGATAGGTAAGAATTCTAAATCAACTACACCTCCATTCTTACTTACCTTTGATATTTTCAATAGGAATGTTCATAACTGCATGGTAGATTCCGGAGCATCCTCCAATGTGATGCCTTTATCAGTATGCAAGAAATTGAATGGAAAATATGTTCCATCTAATTCACAAATAACTCAATTGGACAGGACAAATGTAAAGGTTGTAGGGTAAATGAAAGATGTCTTAGTCAGGTTTGCTTGTAACCCTTCGGTTTATCAAATCATAGATATTGTTGTTGTTGATATTCTAGATGCATATGGGCTGTTCTTATGTAGGGATTGGTCTCAACAGCTGAACGATTTCTTTGCCACTGATTGGTCAACATTGTGGTTACCTAAGAATGGAAAGTCAAATCAGATAAAGATAAATAGAGAAAGATATATGAAACATACTGTCACAGAATTGCATGATCCTAGTGAACCTGTTTTATTTTCAGATTGTATTATGGGGAATTACATGTATGAATTAGAATTTGGTAATTTTAAGGCTGAAAATTCTTCCTTATCTGAAAATAAACAACAATCTGAAATTTGTAATGTGACATCTGTTTCTCCTAACTCTTCATTAAGGAAACCATTAATGATGTAGATAATCTGAATATTGTAAATATTATAGAAAGTAAAGTGGTTGTGCATAGTTCTATCTGGACGTTATATTTTGATGGTGCGAAATCTAAAGAAGGGGCAAGAGCTGGTTGCTTACTAATGGACCCTCGAGGTAATAAAACATGTATAGCTTGTAGAATGGAATTTAATTGTACAAACAATACGGTGGAATATGAAGCTTTAATACAAGGTTTGAAAAAGGCAATTGATTTGGGCATCAAAGAATTAATTGTATATGGCGATTACGAGATCATTATCAGACATGTCCGTAACTCTATCCATTGTTTATCTGAACATTTACAGAGTTATCAACGGGAGGTATGGAACCTTATCTCACATTTTGATGCATTTAACATTAATTCTGTTCCTAGAAGTCAAAATCAAGAAGCAGATTTGTTGGCAAACGTAGCATCAAAGTTAATTCCTTCATAAAATCTTACACTAGATCTCTTTTCTGTTGAATTAATTTTTAGACCTTCCATACCTGATAATATTTTTAACTGGCGTGTATTTGACAATGATGTGCAGGTACTGAATTTTTTGATGAACAAGGATACCATTAAAGATTCAGCGATAGATGAAATCACTCATGATGAAAATTTGTGGGATTTTTTGATAATAAATGATTTTGTTCAGTTGAAAAAGCTTTTGAACAGGTAAAACCAGTCCCTAATTCAGTACTAAGATTAGAAAAGTTCTTTGATCTGTAGGATAAGTTTAGGTCTATTCCTAATTGTAAAACTAACATCTCTCGAATGAGGTATGAAACCATCAATTTAGGAACAGAACTAAATCCCCAAACTATAAAGCTTGGAATAGACTACAACCCTGTAGAAAAAATAGATTTTATATAATTGTTTAAGGAATTTAAAGATGTTTTTGCTTGGACATATGATGACCTGAAAACCTTCAACACACAAGTAATTCAACACATAATTCCGATTAAACAAGAGTCAAAACCTTTTCAACAGAAGTTAAGGAAATATCACCCGTCATTAGAACCAACAATAAAAAAGGAACTGAATAAATTGTTAGCTGCCAAGATCATTTTTCCCATCAGGCATACTCAATGGGTGGAAAACTTAGTTCCAGTTAGGAAGAAAAACGGGGATATTAGATTATGTGTAGATTTTAGAAATCTGAAAAAAGCTTCTGAAAAGGATAACTATCCAGTTCCTCCCATGGAACAAATTCTTCAAAAGGTGTCTGGGGCTGAGATACTATCACTTCTGGATGGTTTCTCAGGGTACAACCAAATATTGGTTTGCCCAGATGATCAATTGAAAACTGCTTTTAGAACTCCATGGGGAACATATGCCTACCGCAAGATGCCCTTTGGGTTAATCAATGCGGAAGCAACCTTTCAACGGGCAATGGACATTTCTTTTAGAGGCTTAATTAGTCATTCAGTCGTTGTCTATTTGGATGACGTTACTGTATATTCTAAACATCGACCTCATCATCTCAATCATCTTAGAAAAGTATTTGAACGATGCAGAAAATTTGGAATATCCTTAAATCCTAAAAAGACAATATTTGCTATTTCAGAAGGTATCTTATTAGGTTGCGTGGTTTCTAAGCACGGAATCATGATTGATCCTGAAAGAACCCAAGCCATTTCAAAGATAACTTATCCTTCTAGCAAGAAGGCAATGCAATCATTTCTCGGCAAAATAAATTTTGTAAGGAGATTCATTCCTAGTTTTTCCGAGATCATACGTCCTTTGCAGAAAATGATTAAGAAAGATGCTGTTTTTAATTGGGGACAAACTGAAAAAGAATCATTTCAGAAAATTTTAGAAGCCATTTCAGAAGCTCCTAGACTCCTAAGCCCAGACTTTAATAAGGATTTCATATTGTATACTTTTGCTTCTGATATTTCATATGCAGCCGTTTTAACTCAATTAAATCAGCAGAATAATGAAGTCCCAATCTCCTTCATGAGTTCAAATTTCAAAGGTGCTGAACTTAATTACCATGAAGTTGATAAACAAGCCTTTGCCATTTTTAAAGCTGTCAAACATTTTCATCCATACTTGCTGAAATCTAAAACAAAAATAATCGTCCCTTATTCCTCGGTCAGAAACTTGTTAGTACAGAAAGACTTAGGTGAAAAGAGGGCACCTTGGATGACAACTCTTCAAGAATATGTCTTAGAGATTAAACCCTCAACGATAGTCAAAGGTCAAGGACTATGTAAATTAGCTGCCGAAGCTACTCATTTACCTAATGATAAAGCTGAAGCTGCTATCGATGAGGCTTTACTTACCAGAGAAATTTATTTTTATCCACCACCTCAAGATTCCTGGTACACAGACATACATATACTTTTGGAAACAGGGGCTGCCCCTGATTACTTAGAACCAAAGAAGAAAAGAGCACTCAGATTGAAGTCTGCTCCTTATTTATTAATTGATAATATTCTCTTTCGGAGAAATTCAGATAGAGTATACCTTTGATGTCTAGATAAATATGAAACAAAAGTAATTATGAAAGAATTACATTCTGGACCAGCAGGAGGGCATTTTGGTGGAGAGACTACTGCACACAAAATTCTCAGGGCTGGTTATTATTGGCCCACTTTGTTTCGAGATGCCTATAATTTTGTTAGAAAATGCCAAGAATGTCAACTTGCTGTAGGAAGGGTTAAAAAACCTGCTTTTCCTTTACAACCTGTTTCAGCTGAAAGACCCTTTCAGCAATGGGGTATTGATATAGTAGGTCTAACAAATCCTCCCTCATCTATGCAACACAAATATATAATAACTGCGACCGACTATTTTACTCGTTGGGCGGAAGCTGCACCATTAAAAGTTGTAAATACCAATCAGGTTATATTATTTTTGGAATTATTTATCATAACAAGATTTGGTATCCCAGATTCCCTCGTCTTTGATAATGCTTCATATTTTTCATCAATCGAGTTAACTCAGTTTGCTTTAGAGAAAGGAATAAGAATCAGGTATTCAGCTAACTATCACCCTAATGGGAATGGTCTAGCTGAATCAACAAACAAAAATCTATTGAAAATTCTTAAAAGAACTATTTCAGTTCATCATTGTAATTGGCATACAGAATTGGTCAATGCCCTTTGGGCAGACATAGTAACTCCTAAGGCTGCAATAGGTAACTCACCATTTTTCTTAGTATATGGAATTGAAGCTATTTTACCACCAAATATGTTCTTACCTTCATTGCAGTTAGCTTAGTCTGTCCAAGATGAAGAGTGTCCAACAATGGAAAATAGAATTAATACATTGCTAAAACTGGAGGAAGAAAGAGAAAAGTAAAAACAACACTTTACAAAACATCAACAGATTGTGAAATCATGGTTTGACCGATCTTTTAGTTCCAATCGAGAATTTGAGTTGGGAGACTTAGTTTTAAAATGGGATAAAGTTCACGAGGAGAAGGGAGATCATAGTAAGTTTCAGAAACTATGGTTAGGTCCCTTTGTTATTTCTGAGAAAATAGGCCCAAGTACCTTTCGATTGCAAACACTTGAAGGACAGTCCGAAACATTCCCTGTGAATGGACTGATTCTGAAAAAATATTTCTGTTAATATTTTCTACTTAAAATGTATATATTTTATTTGCTGTTTGTAAATAAATTTATATTTTTATACATAAACTATGATTCCTGTCTATAAATAAATTTATGTTTTATACATAAACTGAAATTATAATTCATCATGCTGATTATTTCAGCTAGTTTTAATTATGTTAAGTTAAATATTTCAGACTGTCAAATCTTTGTATATAATCAGTCAGCAATGTTTAGTTAACAGCTGTATAAATAAATGTAAATAAATAAAATCAGTTTACTCATCAGCCTGAAAAATTATGATACTAGATTGCAATCTTTCAAAATTTGTTTAGGATGATCAAATTTTCTTAAAATCTGCAAAAGACCTTCATTGTTTTTATTTGTAAGTGTTTCTCAGATTATTCCTCATCTTGTTATTTTCTTAAAAAGTGGGGATAGATTATTAAATGTCTTCTTTGAAACTTGTACTTTTGAAAAACTCTTATAGACCTCTATCATCAGTCTTAGAAAAGTATTTATCATCTGAAAACTATTTAGGGTTTGTTCCAGTCAATAAAATACTAAAATGAGAGACGAAAGGTCTTAAGAATAAGCCAGTCCGATCAGAATCACAAATATCACTAGTATGACATTATTAGGAAACTAGTAATGGCTTTTGGTTTAAAAACCAAAAGACAAGGGGTCTCATCACGAGCCAGCTGATTCATTTTCTGGTGATATTAATGACTAACATTACCATTTGGTCACCATGTTGGGTAATGATTTCTCATTTTTTTTAAAATTAAAAGATGAAATTGAAATAAAAACATAACTTTTGACTGAAGGATAGGAGGTCTCATCATGAGCTGGCATAATCATGATCATCAGTGCTGTCTGGAATAACTTCATTTCTGATCACCAGGGTGATGGATTTTGATTTAAAAAAAAAATTAAAAATACAAGAGGTCTCATCACGAGCCGGCTTGCTTATTTCAGACAGACAGCTCTCGTGAATGATACTATCACATTGGGATACCATACCCAGATAGTAGTCCGCAGGCAGAATTATTGTTTTAAAAGAAAATAAAAGTAAACAAAAAGAAAATTATTATGTTACGGAACAGATTCTGGAAAGTTTCCAGAGAAGTAGATTTCTATACTCTATGCTGATGGTTTAGGTTATCCTTACTATGAAGTACTTCATTTCGACTAAGATGTTTTAAAGTTTATCCCTAATCAAATTTCTGTTTCAAAAGATGGAATATTTCTGAGTTATACTTATGAGTATGAATAAATAATGGTTTATGTAGAATAAGAACTTTTTATTGTTTTTTAACAGGTTTTAAGATTTCGTTTTTATCACTTTGTACAAGCAGAGATAACTGGTTCACCCAAGTTGTCGCCATTTGTTGGAAGCCAGCAACAACCCCTTCATTTCTCATTAGGATAAAGGGAGATCAGCTCTTTTATGATTTACCAATTTAAAATTATAAAAGAGCACCTTTAGAATCTTTGATTCTGAAGGTGCTCTCAATCGAAGAAGAGTAAAATGACACGTTAAGAGATTGATGAAAACATGTTTATAAACTTGGCAATTAGCAGCTCTTAGTCAGTTTTATAAAATTCTATATAATCAATTCGATCATTAAGTTAATTTTATATGATTATATATGATCTAAGAAACTTGAAATGATAGTATGCCAAAGGGAAATCAATCGAACACATTCTAAGCTGGATGTGGGTAAGGTATGATGAGTCCTAAACTCTTAGAACTTAGGTGACTTATTTAATTAAAACTTTATTAAACCTAATGTTCATATTTCATATGTAATGCCTTACCCTCACTTTGTAAAAAATGTATATATGTAGTTAGTAAATAAATGATTATCATAAAAGAATTTTCATATATTATAGTTTTACAATTTAATGTCCTATCAAATTCAATGTAAGATGTTAATCGATGGGATTTTGAAAGATTTAAAACTAAATCTATGAAATCTTATGTATATACACGAAATAAATATGATAATCGAATCATTAGCTAGTTTTCATGCTAAACATTAGGATACATGATATCGGTACTATATCACCTTGAATGCTACAACCTTCCACGTTAAAACTGGAAAAGACTACTAATTGACAGAGTTTACGAGATCCATGTGTCGAATTAATAAGGCCTGCTGTTCAAATTATTGCGTTGGCATTGAGATGTGGCTTACACCTAATAATTAACTAATAGCTGTGAATATATTGATGATTCGTATCCTCAGGTTTTAATGTTGATAGTCATTCCATTCCACAACGATGTACGTGCTCATTATGAACACTCTGTGTAATCAATATTTTGGTTTATAGCCTGTCAATCAAACGATCACCGATATGTCGATTTGGTTAAATATCACTGCTATTCGTGGCTAAGTCATGGTTAAACATGTATAAATCATAATATAATGTTGGTTGCAGCACTCGTCATTGCCAGGGTTCGGCTAAAAATGACCAAGTCCAGATCCAAAGCATGTGAAGTTTTCACATCATTTCATACGTTTGGGTAGCTATTCCCTCTCTCTTTACCTTTCCGTTCATTCCAGTCCGAAACCAGGAGAGCGTGGAGGAAACTATCGCTGCATTGAACCGTTTTGAAATCTCTGGTTCTAAGCTCATAGAAGCCGACGATAAGGTAGCCTTGCGATTCGAGAAAATTGGGTGGGGGAAATTCTTTAAGAGTTTCGATGGCCATCATGGAGAAGTAACTAAAATGTTTGCCATGAATTTAAAAGACGACATTGTGCAGATAGGGTGTTTTAAATTCATTATCAACGAGGACAAGATAGCATAAGCGACACAGTTCCCGCAAGTTGGAGAATGATGGTTTAAGGGTAGCAAGGTTAATAAGAAAAAGCGTTTATCTCTGTTGCTACCATTGCCAGATAATACTAAATTGAAGATAGGTGTCCCTGTCAGATTTCTGAAGCCCGAATGGAAAGCTTATTGCAAAATTCTGGTCAGGTATGTGTCTTGTGATGGACGTTTCTCCCATTTACACTATTACCATTTAAGACTGCTATTAGCATTGCAGGGCTGTAGGCTTAATTTACCCTTTTACCTGTGGCAAAGTTTGAAGAAGATGTCACAGGCTGTTAGAAGTTTTAATAACCTTGATAGAAGTCTTTTCCACCACGGGTTAATCAAAATTATAGTGCAACATCAATTGTCTATAAATGGCAAGTCGTGGGATGGGTTTTTAACTGACTGTCATTTGGGGCCGACGCAGTACTGGCCGAACCCCTCCCCAAAAATTCGAAAGAAACGAAAAGCTATAAAGTCCGAGGTCAATAATGCTCCTGAAACTGTATCAGAGGGAAAAGGGTTTGGGGAAGTCAGTCTACCCATAAACGATGGTATTAGTAATGATGATGACGGGAATAAAGTCCCCTGTTACTCTAAAGCAGTCTTGAATCGGCCCTCATCTGATAGAGGTCATAGTGCCCCTGCAAAAACAGAAGAAAGATTAACCAAAAGCAAAACTGGTAATGTTGTTGAATGTAAAAATCTTCCTCAGCCAAATAACCTTTGTAATCATGGTAAAGAGTCTCTATATAAACTTGATCATCTAGCTCAAATATGCTGTGATAAAGGAAGGTTTGAGTCAGAAAAATTCATGTTTTCAAAGAGGATCACCAAAAGCATGGACAGTGCCCATACAATTTCGGGTCCTATGGCTAATCGATAGGATACTCAACCTGCAGTCATCCATATTGAAGATGACATTCCATCATTGATCCCTGATACTTATCATGTAAATAATCCTGCTTTTGTAAAGGGTAATGGTGCAAAATTGAGCAAGGCCGAGGTCACTCAACCATGTATGGACACATGCATTGTAGACCCTGAGCCATCCTTTATCAGTCCCCAGTCATCTAGTCAAAATATTGATAGCCCTAATTCTCCTCAGGTAGCTGATAAAGAAGAAACTCTTCAGCATGTACTAGTTAATGCATACCAGGCCAAGATTACCGAGTTGAAGGATAAACTTAAGCATTGTCTATCTAGTGCATCATTGTTAGAAGAAGAAAATAGAACGTTTAGAGAAGAGTTGATGGATTGGATCAGCATATGGAAAGAAATAAGTGCCAAAAAGAATCAGTATAAAAAAGCAAAGAGGACAATAATAGGTACGAATCAACACCTACTTGAACGAATTAAAAACTAAACATAAAGATTATCAGGTTAAAGGCCAAATTAGCTGAAGCACGAAGAGTAATAGCTCTTCGAAGTAAAACATGATGGTTATTCTCATTTTCCTTTTCAAAGTGCATGGATTGTATCACTGTCAAATAGGTAATGAAATATTTTTGTAATGCATGGCTGTAAAATCACAGATTTTACAGGTATACATTTAAATCTTAGTTTATTCTGTTGTATTTATTGTAAACAGTTTTAATGAGATACTTCGTTTGTTAAATGCAGGTGGGTTTGTCATCACTCCTCTCCAGAGTTTCAGGACGTTGTTTATGCGTTGGCTGGGAGATGTGGCTGTTTGTTGAAGGCGGGAGTTTCAACAATGGCCACGAATTTTCCAAGTACCTTTAATACAACAAACATTCAAGCTAGTCGTATTTCTGTTTATAGTGACAGGTGTTTGATATAAGAGATTCGATTCTCTTTATAGTTATAGGAATCCTATAATGTTGCCTGTAACATTAATGGGGAAAACTGAATCATAGTATTATATAAGGTAGGAATTTTGATGAACTAGGGATGGAGTGTTTGAAGAAAACATTCTTGAAATATATTTTGCTTTTGGTGTTGTTTCATTCCTGAAGTTGAATCTTTGGATGTGAGATACAACTGGACATCTACAGACTGATATCATTACTGGTATTATCTTTTTTGGATATATTATATATTTCAGCATCTTATCTTCTATCTTAATATTAACACAGTATGCTTTGTTATATTTGTGTTTAATTACAATTTTCACTTTGTCGATCCAATATCGCATTTTGAACAAATATATCGTTATGATTGTGTTTATTAGTATTTTTACTATAAACTTAAGCTATAATTATATATATTTCTGTCAGCTAAAAATATCATTTGTATTTTTACAGTGATTTTATATTAGACATCATCTTTGGATTCAAATAGCTATATTGATCATTAATTATTAATAAATTTCAGAGAACTAACATAATTGTTTGTTTTCAGTTTTTTTGACCAGTTATTATATAACAGAGTGATTTATTATGTATAATTTAAATGTTTCTATTTAATTTGTGCACTTTGTCTTTCTGTTTATCTATTATTAATTAATAATTAATCTAGTATTTACAACGGCTCTCAGCTGAGATAGGATATATAGGATAGATAGAATAATTCAGATTAAGTTTTATTTTAATATATTTTAGTTAACAACTGTTAAATCAATTAGTATAATTTTAGCATACTTTTGACAAGTCTTTATATTAAGAAAAACTCTTCAAAACTTGGAGTCTTTCCTTAAGAAAGCAATCATAAGACAGTTTAGATAGTTGAAACTAATTATAGGATTCATTTAATCAATGTAAATAGTTTTAGGATTTAATTGAATAGAAATAACATTAGGATAGGTTAGATTTTGCTGATTTTATTTTTCTCCTTAAGAGAAAAATCAGCTGGTAGCAGGACCATAACCTGCGAGGTTTTGCTAATCCAAACACACCAGACGCTGCTTTAAGCTGATTGTGTGGGAAAAACCTCCTTGTTGGCCTAGGTCAGAAATTCGGGCCAACAAGACAATATTTATTACCTTCTTTCAATTACATGTTAGGTATAACAAGGGAGCTGAAGTCCTCACTTCGTGTTTCCAAGTTGTCACCACCTATATCACTAATAATATCCATGAGTAGTGCATATGATGGCACTTATGTAGGTTTAAGATAGATGAGTACATTTTCCTTGATTAGTTCTTAAAATCTCTCCTCCCCATTAAAGCTAAGGATATTACATTGACTATTCCCTATATTGAGAAAGAAAACATTTTAAAGGAACAATAGTTAGACCTTATCTATGCCTATTCAAATTATTTATACAATGTAATTCTTGATTCCCCTCCTTCTAATTCCACCCAATGAGATCAACAGGGGACATCCCATGGTATAGATGAGATTATAGGTTATGTTGCTTCTACTTCTAGTTCTTATGTGGCATGTGAATTTCTCTACTAGTAATAATATGTAAGAGAACCATTATGGTGGAGAATTTCCTACATTTTCCATAACTTCATATGGGAAATATCATATTCCCTACAACATATATGATCATTTGTGCTCATCTCTTGATAGATATTTTACTATATACTTAATTCCTCCTACACAACCTCTAGTACCCTTGTTGTAGTGGTATTGCATGTAGTAGTGCATAATCATCTTGTGTTTCTCTTATTTCCCATAATACATATTATCCATTTGATGTTCCTCCTTTAGTTCCCTTAACACAATAGTTTTCGATGCCTCAACACCAAATAAATCAATTCAACAAGTTCCTCTTTGAGTGGGTCAATTCTATGCCCAATAGAATGTACCCAACCCTCCCACTACACAAAACAATAAAAATAAAAATAAAAGGAAGAGAAAGGTGAACAACCCAAATCATAGGCCAAGGGAAAACCCTCCAATCCTGCCTTCTAATAATAAGGAAATCCTAATACCCCAAACCAAAACCATGATCCTAACCATCTTCCCAAACAAGGAAAACATTTGTTGGTGTTTGTTTCTTCTCTTTCTTCTCTTTGACCTAGGTTCAATCCCTCCTTTTTGTGTGACAAAGCCCAATATATTGACCCGAGATATAAAGGGTCAGTCGAAAGCACTTGGGACACAGATACTGTCTCTCCTGAAATATATCTCATATGGGTAACTTCCAGAGCCAGGTTTCCACATTTGGGTGGGGGGGTTTTCTTCCCTTGGAATTTCTACTAAGGTGCTAGATCAAAGCTGAGGTGGTGGATTACTTATATTACTTATGCACAATTAATATGCGACTTTATTCAACCATCAATAGATACTATAATAGTAAATATCATGGAGAATAGGCGATTCCAAATACCTCAGTGCAACAGATGCATATAACTCAATTTGTAAGCAAATACATTAAAATTCATTCACAAAAACATACATGTGACTCAAGTTCATTCATAATTTACACCTTTGAAATAGCAATTAATGTGGAAACCAAGCCAAGAAAAACCACAAAGGAGCTCTTCATCATGCATGAGAAAAATATGGCACTTTTTTGTCTACACACTGAGCTACAGACTTTGTTTTAGATCTTCTTCTCTTATCTCCATAGACTTCTCTCTCCTCTCATGCTCTCTAGTATTTTGTTTCTTGTTCTTATATACTTAACTCTACAGTTGATCCACACACAACCTGGAATGACTTGACTTCTTTATAACTCTAAAAATCCTGACTCATCGACTCTACTGTTGACCCGCACACAACCTAGATTAACCTGACCTTCTATACAAATTTGCACACTTAGCTACAGAATTCTTTGACACTTGACCAAGAAAATAAATAAATCTCTACTGATAGATAAACAACAACAACAACTTGATAAGTCACCAAGTAAGTAGCTAAGCTAGTAAGAAAGTAAGTAACCCACACATAACTTGGGTTCTTCCTTCTTATAGACTCTTACATGTTTCTCTCATCCAACTTCATATAGTTAGCCAACATGCCATCATTCCTATTTTAGAAACATGTGTCAATAGGAACTAATGACCCTAATTACAAATATTCTTTCATACGTGCGAGATTCACCAACTCTAGCCAACCTTGTACCCACGATCCTTTTTACTATAAATTTCAAGCCGTTGCACCGTTGCACACCTTCTAACATGGTTTCCTCTCTCAACACTCCTCTTTTCACATATTTTCCTTCTGTCACAGCTTCTCTCCTATCGTGACTTCTCTTTTCGTTGCACCTTTTCCTCCTGTCACACTTCCTTCTTCCATCACAATGTATTTTTCTATCGCAATCTCTTCTTCTGTCTACTCTTTATTCTACTGCTTCTTCTGTCAGTGACTCCTTCTTCCTTCTTCCTTCTACTTCTGGTGCAACTTTATTCTTCCTTTATGCGACCTGATTCTTTTCATACTTAGTTATAATTCCAACTAAATTATTTTTCCTAACTTATCCTAGGGACAACAGGCCCCCAACACTCACTTATGGCTCATCCTGAGCCACACAAGGCTGTTCTTTTAATTTTTCATTTGGGACAACTTTACCTTGAAAATTTTGTAATATTTTCAAGATATCTTATGTCTCTCTTCACACATCTTCCTTTGCTTTCTTCAAGTTTTACACAAGGTCGAAATTGAGGTGTTCCAATGGTATGAGACTTGATGCTTCCACTGCTTATTGCACCCTTTTATGTATAGGTTGCACAATACCTGTAATACGCTCTGCTTAAACCTATAAATATTTAACTTTATATGCCCTTTGTTATTTTTATGTGGGAATCACCATCACTTGTTGTTGGAGCTTCTTCATTTTTGCTACCCTATCCATCTTCTATGCTAAGGGTAACTTTTTCATCTCATGTTTTAACCAAGTGACTTCTGTCTCAGTTGTGCGCAACTCCTTTGTGACCTTCTCTAGCTTGACGTCATCGATCAAGGATTCCCAAGTTTGAGACACTTGATTGACATCCTTGGCACATTATGAATCATCTTCTTCGATTCTCTTTGCATTATCTCCCATTGCTTTCCTTCTTTCTTCTATCACATCTGGAGGTGTACTTGTTTTTAGGTGTGCTTCAAGCTTTGCGACCTTTTTGTGAAGGTATTCTTCTATCTCACCAAGTTGAGTGACCTTGGCTTCTGAAAAAATTTCCTCTGTAATTAGTTCATAAGTAAAATTCATGCTTGCAAGGGCCACAACCTTATTGAGCCTATGTCTATTTTCCTCCCATGTTTTTGTTTTTTACTCAGCCTCTTGCATTGCTTGCTTCATCTTATTGACACTTTTATTCGCTACTTTCTCCTGCTTAATCAAGGATCCTTCTCATACTTTCATTTATGTAAATGCGACATCCTAAATTTCATATACTTCATACATTCACAAATACTTCATACTTTTGGCCACATCTGTCAAACCCCAAAATTTTCGAAAAATTTAAAACTTTTAAAATAGCATATAATTGCATTAAGTGCAGTCATTAACTGGTTGATTAGTTTATGCTTCTAGTATTGTAACTGAATGATTATAATTCACTTTAAAGAGTAGTTTCTTTTCAGTTACTGAATGTTTTTCTGATTGTGACACAAGGTGGGTTTGTCGTGAGAAGATGGGGCTTACTTAGCGTTGAGCTAATGTATAAAGTTCCTTCTGTTCTTACAGATGACAGGTAATGTTCGAGACGCTTCTAACAAATCTTTAAAGTAATAGTTCTCAATTTGCTGTACCAAAACATTCAGTAAAAATTAAATGCATACTAGCCAGTTTATCGAGCTTTTGAAGGTATAGCTTTTCCTATTACTCTCCTTAAGATCTTCTATGGAGTACTGAATCATTTATAAATTTTCTGAAATGCAACCATGGAAGTAAATAATATTTATTATCTAGCGCAATAAGTATAATTGGATTACCATAATCAGGCCTACTTCTATTTATCTGTTGTTACTGCATCATGCCAAGTTCCAATTCAGAAATGCTTTGATTCGTAAAAACCAGGTTTACTGTTTGGTATAAGTTTTTCTATTACATTTTAAGAGTTTGCATTAAATGGAAACTACCTCTATCTCCATAGACAACAAAGGAATAAAACTGTAGACATCTTTAGGGTTAGTTCTAGATGATCATAATTTAAACTTATTATGAGTTTCTAGACTATACTATTAGCAAGGATGGTGATAGTAATTTACATAACTGCTAGTTATACATTCACTTACCATACCTTGTAAATCTTAAAGTATGAAAGACAACAAAAGCCTAATTGTTATCATAAAGAATCTAAAACTATTAGAGATTGTTATTGCATTGGTAATAACATGTGAACGTGGATTAGAGTAAAATTCTCCAATTTTGTAGATTATAAAACTTGAATCCTACAAGTTAAAGTCACTTAAAGAAAGAATAACAAGTCTTATACCATCTATGCAAAGCTATAACAAATAGTAATAAGTAGTAGATTGTAGATAACTATACCTAGCCTCACTTGAGACTAGGGTAAATAGCATTATAGTGGTAAGTTTAACGAATAGTTTTTAACTTAACATTATGCTCATATTATTATAACCTTTATAATAGACATCAAATCTTTTAAGTCTAAAATACCTCAAGACTTAATCTTGATCGATTGCTTATAATACATGGTTTTTAATATGTACATGGCAAAGCTTTAATATATACAAAGCAAGGTGTAATAACATCATTCTAACACCGAGATTGTTCAATGTATTTAATGCACAGGTTAATATCGAAATAGCATAGTCTTAAAGTTTATATTGCATAACTTATTATAGATAATGCATAGTATTTACATGCATTGCTTCTAACATTGTCATTGTGAAATTATAACGCAGGTTAAATCATAGGGTAGCGACCATAAGGGATATCCATACAAAGAATTGTTTGGAAAACAAATTATTGGCAATCTTCATCGTAGAACTTTAGACTTCAACCCACTCGCATGCAAAGTATTATTGTACTGACGTGGTCTCTCCTTGGCCATGCATTGGCGCTATATAATTTTGACTCAACCTAAATTTCGCCATTATTCCTTTGTTCTCGGGCCTTTGGCCGCTTTGCAAACCCTTCTTGACCAGGTTATTGTTGTTTTGTCTGCCATTGGACCTCCAGTTGCTTCAGCTCCTCGTAAGCTTTGCTACTGTATTGTAAGGGGGTTGGAGTGTTTATAAAATTGCTGCTTGCCTATGTAAAATCCACCATTGTTTGGCTTGGCTCGGTTGGGTTACAGTTCTACCCGTCTCTGCTCCCGCGAGTGTGATTGTCCCTTCCACAATGCGTGGCTTGTATTACCTATTGGCTGTGTGATAGTTGATGGAGAGAACGTTGCTGTTGTAGGGTTATACCTTCTTCATCGATTCGCTGGATTTTCTTTTGCTGTTAGAAGTTGAGCGAAATAACTTTAATCTGTTTTCCATCGATTGGCAGGCTCCTTGTTTGAATTGGCCGTATCGTTCACTGTGAGGGTTTATCAACCTACAAGGTAACTACTATCTCATTTTCTTAAATGTTACAGCAATATACACATGTTATTAAATATCTTTTACACTTGAAACAAACGCTAACACTCGGCTGTCTACTGGATAATGCAGGTGTACCTGCTACTTCTCTCAGCTTGCAGAGAAATGAAGGTTACGGCACTACGACCATGGTAAGCCCTGGTCTCTCCACGGCTTGTTCACCTTGTGTGAGTCTTTCGAGGAATGCGATGGTTTCGTCATTTCGACTCTGTTTAACCTTCAGGGTTTTTGTTTGTTTTTAATATTATGCATCAGGTTTTATACCCTAGCTCTTATGCAGAGCCTTCCGGCTTTGACCGAGAGTATAAAACCTTGCCTATAATTATTATGATGTTTTATGAAGCCGAACTGGCTGTAAGTTCCTTCGTTTTTACTATCCTTTTAAAGATGGAACAGGCTATAAGCCATTGTATAGTTCTGCTGTGGGTTTAACTCGATACCAGTTTTTATTGACAGTTAATACTATGGTGTATTTTGTATAGATTGGGTATTTATCTTCGGTTATTAAACCTGTGACTAGTTCTAAAATCTTCTCCTGCATTCTTTACTGGTTTAAACTATAGTAGTACAAAAGTTTAATTTTTAATCTTATGAAGGTGGCTGTGAGTAAAATTACTGTTAAAATTATCATTAATTGCTTTACTTGTAAATAGAGTAGAATTTTATAGGGTTTAACCCTAATTCCACAATTAAGATTAAGTTCAATTTATAAAATAAAAGGAGTATAAACTCTGTCGGTTTCTGTGAATAAAATAATTGGTTTGTAATATAAAGATTAAGCTCGCTGTTCGAGCAATATACTAGTTCTCTTATTACCTTTGCTTTTCAAGATAACAGCATAGCTTTTTAAAAGAAGAACTGAATTATTATGCTGTTGAAATACTCTTTAAAAAGTTATTGTAGGTTTATATTAAAAGTAAGGTGCATACTTTTCAATTTATATAAGCCTGTTGTATTCTTATTATATTTTATAATCATTTCCAAGTATTAATAAATCATTTTATAATACATAGAGTGTAATTAGTTTATTCATAAACTTTATTTAATTATACGTTGAGTATAACATAATCTTGGTTTGGTATTTGTAATAATAAGATATTACTTTAAGTATTATTTTATACTGTAAGTAAGATAAATACATTATTAGTAATGCAGCAATGATGTTACTTCTAATGTTTTATGATTATTATTATTGTTATTATCTAGTGTATGGTTTATTTATTTAATTATAAAGACTGTGTATAATCTCATAATATTTATATAATACTTAATCTTTGTTTTAAGTTTATATATATAAAACTCTTGTATATACAGTCACATTCCTTAATCATATAAGAAAATATAAAACAGTTTTATAATCTGTTTAAGCTTTAGCTGTAAATACAAGAAGATTCAGTAATTATATGACTACATTCTTACCTACATGCAGACTAACAATACTAGGTTTTAACTGTAAAATCAAACCAATAGGTAAATTACATCCTACTATCCACATTGTCTCTTTCCACAGTTAGATTCTTGCAAACTAGAAGGTAACAATTATAAGCTTTAAACAGCAGCATTACTTAGTCTATCTTTTCTTTATTACAGCTAGCATTTACTAGAAACAAGGATACAGTATCATGAAGTAGTTTTAAAGACTGTAAACAAAACAACTTAGGAAATTTATGAAATGCTTGTAAATAATGAAAGTATTTAAATAGGTAACTCGGTTCAGAAGAATTCTTCTTCACAATACCGAGATACTGTGCTGGAGTACGGTCTGGTGATACCAGATGTGGAAAAACACAGTAAATATTAACAGATTTAACTACTGATATTCTGAAATACTAACTTCATTAACTAATTAACTCCTCATACATATAAAATAAACATAACATGCATCCATTCATACTCAGTAATCATAAAGAAATAAGTGACAGAACCTGTTTAAGCTGTGGACAACAACAGCAATGGGAGGCCGTTCCTCCCTACCAACTCCTGGAGAGCGCTTAGACAACGACTTCTCAGAACCCCCGAGCTTGCTCTGGTCTCCATGGCTGGAACTAGGTGCAGCAATGTCAGATACCAGTCCTCAAACTCAGTATGAATCCTGAACTTATCAGCAAGTTCTCCCAGCTAAAAGCTGTAAATAAAATCAAGTTACTGCAGCAATCCACTCAGAACACTTCCTTACTGTTTTTCCCTATTTCCTCAATAAAATTCCTGAATAACATTCACCTGAATGAATTCTCTCTGGAATAAAATCTGAGCAGCCTCAGCTCTCTTCATTGAGTACTTTTTAAAAGATTGCCTAGGTCTTTGTTGGGTTAACTGTCATTTAATGAGCCACTTGCTCTGATTCCACTTTCTTGGGGAATCATGACCCCAAATATAAGGAAGTTGCCACCTGCAACTTAGGAAGTGTTTGAGGATGCTTCCACTTGTCTTTTGCCTTTCCACCTAGTTCCATCCACCAATTTGACCAGTAACCTATTTTAACAGCTCTCCCATGCTGTTGTCTCCATAATTTATTTATTAATAATAAAATATTCTGAATTACACTCCATTACTGTTGACTCTGCTGAGTCATCAATCCCTACTTAGGATTAAGTTTAACATAATGTCTCAGAAATATAATAAAACAAATTACATAATTTTACAAAATTGGGGTATGTGACAAGATCGTTGAATTCTGGGGTTCCTAGATCAAGTACTTCTCCTGATACTTACATCCTGACTAGTGAAACCGACATTGGTGTCTCAGTTCCTCACTCTTATGAAGTTCCAGCTATATCCCGTGACTCGGTTCTTTGGGGCATGTAATATACTACAACTCTAACCTCTTCAACAACTTTTCATAAAACGTTTAGTAGATTAGTAACAGTACCTATGATCTTCATTTGTTGCCCATCTATTTTCTTGAAACTTTCTTACACAACTTCTGTGAAGGATTCAATTATTAGTGTAAAATATTCACCATCAAGGATGATGGTATTTGTAGTTCTACCAAACTTTCTCTTCTTTCATACTAACTCTTCCTGATTGCTGTCACCATATTTTATTTTCTCTCCTATTACTAGGTTTGTCGTAGTTGAACTCAAACCGTCATCAGTTGGGCTGAGATCGTGTGCATCTTCTTGATTTCCATCATTATATGATGGTGTGTTGTCCTATCGCAGGAATTATTCTACATCCAATTGGTCATCTGGAACAAGAAATTGCCATTCTTTCATACATTCTTTGATGATTTCCTGAACTTCCTCTTCTGTCAACAAAAATTATGTCACCAACCACTGAAAATGCTGGTCCTATCATGGCAGTATCTTCACGTAATATGGGTGAATCTCAAAATTGACAATTTGATGAAAACACTTAATAGTATCAAGCGTAAGCCTTTTTTGGTCCTTTATCTGATGCCTCAATTTCTCTCCATGCATGGAAAATTGTACATTATTATCCTACTTGATGTCCCTCATCTCCCTTTCAACTAGTGGTTCTGGTATTGGGATCCTCTACATCGTACTAGAAGATCTACCCCTTTGTATCTTGGTGGGTTAGACCATGCGATAAATTAAATCAAAATCAACAACCAGGAATAGTGGAAGGACTTACCATCTTCCTGTAAATATACTGCATCTTGTAGAAATTCATTCACTAGGAATTGTAAATAGTTGATCTGAACTCCCTCCACATAGAGTTCAACTAGCGCAACTGCACTTGTAGTACACTAGGTCGGTCGCATTTGTGGAAAATTTTAGAAGCTAGTACCTTTGCAGCGAAGAAAACAGTATGGTAATTAATCGAGGATATTAGGAACCCTTTGTTTTCTCTAATCATGCCATATTTTTATTTCATCCTTGTCGATATCACAGCTTCCTGGTCTTTCCTTAACAAGGGTATTGGGTCCATACCTGTGAATGGTAGGTGTGTAATTATTGCGATGAGTTCGACATCCACAAAGATTGGTTTGTCGAGCCACAGGAAGCCACCAAGAAAACACACTAATAACTGTTTGACACATGTATTTATTTCTGAGCTTCAGCCAAAGTGTGGCATACACAACAATGATAATATTCCCAACTGTTCAAGCCCTTTGGCCTATTCCATTGGAACCAATTGTTTCATCCCATATGGTGTATCCTACACCTCAACTATGTAGTTCTTCATGTATAAACATTTTTCTTTCTTTGTGTCATGGTAATTAAAGGATAGCTTCTGCAAGTTTGGCAAAATATCCTTCAACACCTTAACTCCTTTCGACACTGATGGTGCTGCTAGAGAAGTCCATGACTTCTCTGGTATTTTAATTTTTGGTGCATCAAAGCATCTTGGTGGGATGTATGGTGACAGTAGATTCCTATTTTCTGAGTCTTCGTCCTCCTAACGAGGTGGCGTTGGCAGTGTTGTTTTTTTTCCTTTCCTTTTCCTATTTGCACTTCCCCCATGTACACTTCCCCCATGTAGTTTCATACGGCCTTGGTCTGTCTGATTGTGATTTTATTGAAGGTCTAAGTGGAACTTGCTCAACAAATGGAGTGGTCTACTCAGCGACCGGTGGAACTTTCATCTGTGGTGGGATATATCCAATAGTATCTTCCATGAATATCATAGGTGATGTAGTTGCAACCTCAGATTCAACAATTGTACTTACGCTGGAAATCGAAATTACCATATTCTAAACAATTCTCTTCAGCTCTTGCATTTGTAGAAAACAATCGCTCTTCTCACATGCAAATAGGATGAAAATGAACTTTAGGCGCCAAGGTTGATATCATGCATCCATTCTCTGCAGTAATGCTTCACACATGAAGGAAATCAATAGGAAGCTATATGTTCTTTCAGTCACATGGACTGATTGTACGAATAATTAAGGAAACATATATGCATGCCGCCATTTAGTTGTTACCTCAAGTGGTAGTTGTTTCCATAAAAATGGATGTGACCAAAAATCACGCTGCCAAAATCTCTCGAAATTTTGAAATTTAATGCCCTCTAGCTCTCCTTTTTGCGATATTAATATTCCTTGCGACAACGTCACACTCCCTGCGACCTGTATTATTCCTTTAACATATCTCATTTTCTTGCAACAACGTCACATTCCCTATGACCTGTATTCATCCTTTGGTAGATATCCTTTTCTTGCGACATCCTAAGTGTCTTTTTCCTTGAATTTCTGATATACGCTAGACACCTAGTCTACGCAAGTTTTGTCTTCATGCAAGACTACTTGTATGCAACCAAAAAATGCATAAAAGGTTCAAAGTGTTTAGGTTTTTCTCTTTCACTCTTGTCCTCTTTTTGTGGCATACTAGTAGTCTGCAATAAAAATATATTTCTGTTTTTTATGCAACCAAGTCACTGCTATCATGATACATCTTCAATTGACTTCTATATATCAGTCGTTCGACTGCTGTTCCATCTATATTTTCAAATTTAAAAGATCCTCCATCATTGATCTCTGCCACAATATATGGTCATAATGAAAGTGTTGTTAATTTTCCCAGAAGCTTGAAAAAATTGTAGTCATACATAAGAACAATTCCTTCGTCCTTAAACTGCTTGTTTTTAATTTGTCGATCATGCAATATCTTATGTCTTTCTTTGTCAAAGTTTTGGTGATACCGATCCACAAAATTTTCTTCTTCTAGTTGCACAAGTTGCAACAATATCTCCTCGACAACATCAACATATGTCATCTCTGTGATCACATCAATTCTTAGACTCGGTACAATGTCTTCCATTAGCATCACGACTTCCTTCCCATACACCAATCGAAATGGAGTGAAACCTGTCAGTTTCTTACAAGTCATACGATATGCCCATAATACTATGAAAATTTTATGTTGATATGCCCTTCGACAACACCATTCACTTGAGGGTGATATGGTGTTTTTTTTCTATGTTGGATATGGAATTCCTCCATCAGTTATTCAATCAACAGGTTAACAAAGTGCATACCTTGATCACTTATTAAAATATTTGGGAAATCGAATCTTGTCACAACATTTTCAAACAAAACTTTGCAGCAGTCACTGCATTATAATCCTTTACTGGTGTTGCTTCATCCCATCTGGTTAGGTAATCAATCGCACTAATAATATATCATGCATATGTTTGCTTTCTTGTCAAATCGATAGGGCCCACAAATTCAATGGAAAATTTATCAAATTCTTGTAATGTTACGTGAGGTACTAATGTAATTTCATCCCATTGTGACGACTTTCCAATTCTTTGGAAGGTATCACAACTGCGATAATCATCTCAGGCATCTCCATGCATGGTGGGACACCACAATCATGCTTGTAAATATTGTGCACCATATATTTTCTAGCGTAATGGCCTCCTGTGACACCTTCATGTTCCTCATTTAATATCATCAGCCGATCATGTTCCAAGACACAGTGACGAAGAATATCATTGGGACCCTTCTTATACAATTTTCCAACTATCAACTGGAAAATCGTAGCTCGCACAACCAACTGCCTCTTCTACACAATGGTGAATTTAGTTGGTGCATAACCCATACTAAAAAATTGTATGATATCTCGGTAGCGATCATCGAACATGGTTTTCGGAAACAATTGCACATCAGGGAGATTATCCTCCAAATTAATATGTTCTTCACCACTTTCAATCCTTGAAATATGGTCTGGTCCCAAATTTAATTGATCAGGTTTAACAATTACTTCAAAATAAAATTCTTGAAAGAGTAAAATCCACCGGAATATCCCCCCTCCAAACTAGATTATTGACCAGGTATTTCAATGCAAAATGGTCTGTGTACATCTTGAAATGTTCTTGTTAGGATTAATTAGTCATCCTTTGCCCAATTTATTCTATTTTGTCATATTTCCTAAATTATGGGGGTTATTATTACTGTACTAGAGTGTGGGGGACACACATAGATGTTATATTCCACTTACTACATATGCATGCATGATTTATGTGCCTCTGGGAGCAATCCCTACATTATAGGATCCCACATTGAGTGCGACCAATAGCCTCCATTAGTTAGTTGTGGTAGGTAAGCAGTTATGCTAATTTAACCTCCAATTACAATTAGTTAGATCACTTTGAATTATCCTAGCCCCAATTTCAAATTCTCTTTAATGTATAATCATTCTATTATTGATTAATTAAATGAATATTAATGTTGTGATTATCTGAGAAATTATTGTCTGATTTATCTAAAATTTGTGGCATGAATTTTCTATTTAGTGTGCATTCTCTTTAGTTATTCCACTGCATAATCCCCTTCCTACATATTTCATATTTGCAAGTAGATCAATGGTTCACAAATTTAACATAGTATCCTAGCCTTGTTCAGGCTAGAAACAAACCTTGTCCGACCTCCATTGTGCACCAGAAGCATATGAGTTTCCACACAATTCCTGCAATATTTTCCTTGCTAAATATGGATTTTGTCTAGAGAAGTCTCTGCAGGTGTGAAGAACTCTGAGAAAGTGCACATGTCGAGGTGGAAAGGCTTGTACTAACATGTGATTGCAAATTTAATTGGTTTTGCATTGTTCTTTGCAGGTATCTAGATATCTTCTTGAAGAATTGACTAATCAACATACATAAAAATGGAGAATTATTCATCTCTCATACCTAGAATCCTTACACCCTTTAATTACATTGATTGAAGGGAAGATATGCACGTAGCCTTGTGCAACAAAGGCTAGTTTAGGATGACAATGGGAAGAGAAGTTGAACCCCAAAAGTATGTTGAGAAGAACAAGTTTCTGAATCTGCTTGATGAATCCTTCAACTTCATGTGCATTCACATCTCCTGGGATCTTTTGTTCCACCTTGAGGGACGAAATGTTCCGAAGGAATCTTGGGAAAATATTGAATCTTTGTTTGGAAAACAAGATGAGATTAGAGGGAATATTTTGGAGAATGATCTCATTGCACTATAGCCCAACAATTTCAATAGTATTCAACAATTATTTACAAACTACAAAGCATTAGTACTGCAATGCAAACAATATGGAATAGAGAGGAAAGATGAGCAGCTTGTTCTGCTCATGCCGAGGAAGCTTGGCTCAGAGTTCTCAATCTTTATCTATACATTCCATTCCATTCCAGAAGAGCTTCCATTCCTAATTGGAAGATGCCTTCTCTAGATTCTTTTGTTGAGTCCTCAATTTAAGAGCAAGACAAATTGGTTCAAATGGGAGTGATTTAAACATCCAATAATCAAGCACTCTTATTATAAGAATCAAACGATGTGAAAGCAATCAATCTTCCAGTGGAGCCTCAGGTTCCAAGAAAAAGAAGAAATTTGAGAAGAGTAAGTGTACCTACTATATGAGAGGCTTTAATCCAGAGATTCAGTGCATGAAGAATACCATCGACCAGATATCAAAACTCCTTGAATAGAACAATATTTCCCTTCTACAAGAATAAAAGAAGTATGATGTTGGGCAACCGACAGAAGATCATGAGAGGTGCCATGATTTGAAGGCAGACCTCACTAAGTCAAAGGCTTACATGATAGATTTTTTAGCATCCAACCACATGTTTTCCTCCAAGGAATACTTCACAACTCTAGATCTCTTATGAGTACCTAGAATTCATATGGGAGATGAATCTCAAATCCCAGTTGTTGGAAGAGTTTCTATTAAAATCCAACATGGAGAGTTCAAGAATGTATTCTATGTGCCCTCTCTTGCAGCAAATTTGTTGTTTTTTTATCAAATCAATAATACAATCTCTCCCAAGAGAGTTACATTCGATTCTGACAAATTAGAAGTCACCAAATCATCTACTGGAAATTTAATAGAGAAGGGTTTGCTAATCATGCCTCCAATGCATATGAGTTATACCATTTCCTTCCTACTTCACATATGACAACTTTATTGACTCATGCCAATAACACAAGAAAGCTATGGCATGAAAGATTTGGGCATCTCAATTTCAAATATCTTCAGCAAATTCACAATGCCAAAACGGTTGAGGAATTTCCACTGATCAAAACATGAGATGGAGTATGTCCTGGTTTCTTGGTAGGTAAGCATCCAAAGAAGAGATATAAAATTGGGAAGGAAACTAGAGCTGCCTCTACACTTGATCTGATACACCGTGATGTCTCAGTACCAATTACTGCAACATAAATCAATGTATCGCGATATTTCCTTACTTTTATTGACGATTGTTCAAGGTTTTGATGGGTATATTTTATGAATAAGAAAAGCTTTTAAATCCTTAGTAAAAAATAGCTTCGAAAAGAAGATCAAGTCCATTAGATATGATAATGGAGGTGAGTATGTTAAAATATATTTTCAGCATTTATGTCAATCAAAAGGGATTCAAATGGAACACTCAGTTCCATACACACTACAACAAAATGGTGTGGCTGAGAGGAAAAATGGATCATTGAAGGAGATGGCAACATGTCTTCTCAAAGCAAAGAATATTCCTCCTTCTCTTTGGGACGAAGTTATAAAATATGCTTCATATATTCATAAGAGAGTGCCTCACAAATAAGTGATTGGGTTCACTCCTTTCGAAGCACTATTGGGGAATAAGCCTAATGTATCGCACTTGAGAGTTTTGGTTCCAAAGCTTGCGCCAAAATTCCCATGGAAAAAAGAAAGGCCTTCAAAGACGAAAGTAGCAAATGCATACTATTTGGATATGATAAGGATGAAAAGGAATATAAATTGATGGAACTTGCAACTAGGAAGTGCTTCATAGAGTGCAATGTTCAATTTGAAGAAGATCAGTTGCATGATCCACCACAATCCAAAGCATAAGGAGGTATAAAACAACTTCCATTTCAATTTGATAATGATATATTGTCTCGTGTTTCAGATTTATATGATAAGGAACAAGATCAACATGATCTTGATATTGAGGTTGTACCTCATGAGAATCTAGATCAAGATCTAGCTCCCATTCCAAATCAGTGGCCTAAGCCTAAATGGGACCAAAATCTCATTCAAGCAGCTGGGAATGGTGTTGGGAATCCATATGACATAATAAGAACATGATCCCAGTATCAGAATGAACATGTTTCACTCTCTTGCACAAGTTCACTACCTACAAAGTGGTGCGACAAACGTCTAGAGAGATGCTACTTGATGATGAAAATTGATCCATAATTTGGCCCACTGATGAAAAAATTGGATCATTCTACTCCTCCTCCAGAAAGAAGAAAAAAAGGAAGAATTCATCAAATCAGATGAATATTGAGAGGTTCACATGCACAGTCCCAGGATGCTTATGCATAGAAGAACCAATATTCTACATTTTTGCTCCATAGTGTTGCAGATTGCAACAAATTTTTCACAAGTTTTTGCTCAAAGAGGAAAATTTTCTCTTAAGTATAGCTTGTTTTCATGATTTTAGCTTCTTATTTTGAGTGGGGGTTTCCCATGAGGTTTTCTCCATTTTCCTTAGTTTATTAAGAAGTATTTTATTTCATTTAGATTGTATGAGTGACTTTTGTCCTAGTTTCCAAGGCCCAATTTGTCCGAAGTTAAAATTAAGGGGGGGTGTTAGGATTAATTAATCCTCCTTTGTACAATATAGTCTATTTGGTCATATTTCCTAACTTGGGGGTTATTATTATTGTACTAGAGTGTGGGGGACACACCTAGAGGTTATCTTCTACTTATTGCATGTGCATGCATGATTTTATTTGCCTTTGGGAGAAATACCTACATTATAGGAGCCCACTCTGAGTGCCACCGACATCCTCCATTAGTTGGTTGTGGTAGGTAAGAAGTTATGTTGAGTTAACCTTTAGCTAAATTAGTTAGATCACTTTAATTTATCCTAGCTCTAGTTTTGCATGCATGAAGGGAGAGTGGTGCCTTTTTCCCACCCACCTCATCAGTTAACTGATTGTAGAATGATTTAGACATCCAGAGTTAGACAAGTGAGTTCCAGCAGTGATTTAGACACACTGAGTTATTTATTCAGTTAGTTTGAGCTGGTAGATTCGAATCCTATCCATAATATTCAAATACTATTTATTGTATAATCATTGTATTATTGATTAATGAAATGAGTATTAATGTTGTGATTATGTAAGCAATTCTTGTCCGATTTATCTGAAATTTGTGGCATGAATTTCTTGCTTAGTGTGCATTCTATTTGATTATTCCAATGCATAATTACCTTCCTACAACTTTCATATTTTCCTGTAGATGAAAGGTTCACAAATTTATCAGTCCTCCCAATAAGTAGTGTTTGAACTTTTGCAGAGAGTATACTATCACTAACTCTTCTCTTTCTATCGTGGTATAATTGTTTTCTACAGTTGAAAACTTACTACTAGCAAAGGCAATAGGATGGTAAATTGACCCTTCTCCTGGTTGCGTTAGTACCACACCAAGCGCAATATATGTTGCGTCAACACGAACATGGAATTATTTTTTCCAATCTAGAAATACAAGTGTGGGAGTTGTATCCATCGTATTCTTCAATGTATATAGACTCTCTTGGAAGCTCTCCATCTAATGGAACTTGGAATATTTTTTCAATAATTTTTTCATTGGTGCATTCACCTCTACATATCCCTTAATAACTTTTCTGTAGTATCTAGTGTGTCCCAGTATTTCTCTCAACTGCTTGACTGTATAAGGTGGTGGTAGGTCGAGAATGATTACAATTTTAGCCAGATCAACCAAAATTCCATCTCAACAGACCACATGGCCCAACAAGACTCTAAAAGGGGAACAAAAGATACATTTATTCAAGTTTAACAAAATTGGATCATCTGGATACAACGTTCCAAAATCATTCTAAGGATCTCAATATGGTATTTTATGAGCCCAAATTCCATCCAATCATCGAATTAGAATTCAAGAAATTTGTGAATTAAATCTTTAAAAGTAGTAACTACTATTCTAGAAAAAATCACAGGAGAATTCTTAAGTATAAAGGGTATTACAGTATATTTGAAAAATGCCCAATATGTCACAAATGTAGTCTTGTATCATTCTTCCTTCACTATTATGATCTGATGGTAACTAGAACATCCATCAGTGAACGAGCACATTTCTTGACCTACGACACTCTGTAGCAATTCATTCATAAATGGAGTTGGAAACAGATCATGTAAGCAAGCATCATCTAGTTTCCTCAAGTAGACACAAATTATTACTTCTCTTGTATCCGTTTTGTCTTGTACTATCAGGTTGATCTATTCTAATTCCTCAACACACTCTATACTACTAGCATCTAGCATTTGGTCCAGCTTAGTCTTAACCTTTTCTTTATAGCGCGGATTCAGTATGTACGGTTGTTTCTTGAATGGTTTTGCGTTAGTCCTCAAAGGTATTTTCATTTTCCCCAGATATTCAATTATCCCCTTCATCTTTGAAATTTTGGTAGGGAACAGATCCTAAAATTCATGCAATAAATCAGTGATATTTCCTACAGTCTCATCATCCCAATAATCTCCAATATTGACGAACTTTGGATTTTCTATCGAGACAATATTATCTTTCTTGATTTTGAGTGGACTCAGGAATTGGTCGCTATAATTACCAAGTCCCTCCACTGTGCGCATACATTGAGCGTGTCATCATCATTTGGTTCTCTTGTCACATTGTAACATTCCATCCAATGGTGGATTGTTGTGCTGCATTGGTGGAAGTCCATCACTGCAACATGGATTTATTCAAATATCTTTGCCTTCATCACTTGCAATGCAGTATCAATCAAATGATGGTCATCTAAAAAATAAAATCTATGTGTAAAAATAGTAGCTAACTCTTCCCAATCAAGAGTTCCTCATCACATCTCTACTGATTTATACCAACTCCTTGGTATCATATTTACATGTGTACAAATTGATGAACCCATTCTTGTCATAGATATGTTTTCCATGTCACACGATAATACTCAATATGTTCAACATGATCTATCAATCTTGTATATTTCTGAGTATTATAACTAATTTCTTCTTCAAATATGATCTCTAACAATATTCTACATTGCGGCAATTCGAAGATAGATTGTTTATGTGTACGCCACCATCTAGCAGGTGTATATTTTAGCACAAATTCCAAGGCAGCCAATCACTGTGATTTTATAACTTTTGCTTCAAATTCTACTAATAAAGACACAAGGTTAGGTAAACATTCATATCTAGGTAGCTCGCTTGCCTCAGCTCCTACCCATTGCACAGATTGTGTAATTCTTACACATCTTCACATAGATACCTCATGCATATGATTCTTCCAATTTTCCAATGCTTCACCCGAATCAGATGTATAGGAGCTAGCACTATGACAACTCAGCTTTTCATTAGTTGTTGGATTTATATAGTCATTTATCGAATACATGATGTTATATATGTGATCCAGGTAATCACCTTGTCCTTCAATGTGCACTGATTACACATATCTATTTCCCTCCAACATATTAATTGGTGCGACCGCTTTTATCTTTGAATCTTCAAATGACAATATTCCTCGCTTGAAATTTATGATGTTCTGGATGTCTATTTCCTAGTCGATCCCCAAAAGTGCAGGATAGGGCTTTGTATCGTCGATAATTTTGATCACTTGAAAATATACATATGTTCTCAATCCTTCTACCTCAACAGGTACTTGAGTCAGTCAACCAATAGGTAGGACCTTCGACTAGTTTGCTAGCCTGAGCTAAATGGGATACCAATCCAGTCACGGTTTTCCAATTATTTCCCATGTCTGTCTTTTCAAAGCATTAACATCATATCCCAGATATAAAATGATCTAATCCATATCATAGACTCCTATTTGGGCGGTCATTCACAATTCACAACCATTATTTGACCTTTTTGCCACATGGTTGACTCTTATTTCTGGTCGCCTCTCTTCTTGATTTTCTTCTATCAATGTTGTAGATTCTGTGACAACATATTCATCATGGATTAGTGATATGTAACTTTTGAAAAACTCCTTAAGTTTACTAACCTTTTCCGCTGGTTTCTTTCGTAATAGCTTGTTAAATTTCTCATGCATTTGCAGTATCATCCTTATAGATGTTGACGCTTGATTCTTTCCGACAAATTTTGGTCGCATGTCCAAGAATACTTCCTTTTCTTTCTAGGCATCGAGTGGTACTTTTTTTTGTGTTTCTGGCCCCACCTGCACTTGTTCATGCTACGTATCTTGGTCTTCTGTAGTTGCAACACCTCCTCCTGTTACAACATCAACGTTTTCTTCTCTTGGCTCAACAGAAAACATATGGATGTTCTGATTAGGATTCGAGTTAAGATTATGTGCAGGACTGGTATTTTCCACCTTTTGAGCCTACCACTTCGCAATGAATTGTGGACATTGTTCGACAGTATGGTAAAATGCTTTACAAATGAACATGCCTTCGCAGAACTTGCACAATCTCAAGCAAAGTGTCCTGGTTGTCCACAGTTATAAAATATGACTTGGCCTCTTCCTCAATCAAATCTTCCTCCCCCTTATTTTTTTCCTCGGCCCCAAAAATTTCCAACCCCACTAGGTTGAGGGTATTATTGCTATGGTGGATACTCATTTTGTTGATATTGTGGCTTAGGATACTGTGGTTGTTGATACTGAATCAATGTATATTGAACAGGTTTATATTTAGTTTATTCTCTCTCATCTTGCATATGCTCATCAGTATTCATCAAGTAGGTGTCCACTGTCTTCTCCTGGAGTAGTTGAAATGCTTTGCAATCTTTCTCATCATGTCCTATAGATTTACAAAATTTACAATACACACTAGTCGGTGCACTTACAATTTTCTGCAAGTACAGACATTATTCTGACTGATGGCCTCAAGTCTACACCAAGGAACCCCTCTTTGGTATTTATCGTGTTTGGAGATCTTACTGCAACATAACATAATTCATGAGCATTGGGAAATTAAATTTATGGTGCCCCTTTGTTCTGCACCTTGTACAACATAGTTATTCCTAAATATATTTCCCCTTATTAATGTATTGGATTTGGAGCGTAAGGTTAGCTAGTTTCGAGTGAATCTCCATCATTCTTGCACCAGCTTCTCCAACTGGTGAGGACTCTAACTTCATGGATGTCTCTAGGGCTTCAGTCTATGACACTATTTTCTGTTGCATTAATGGGATTTGGATGTGAGACAATAGTGTGGCAATGGACCATTCCTTGTGTTGTACGTACGACATCTAAAAACTTAATTTGGCCATCAATGTCTTAAATATTTGGTCAAAATACCAAACAAACTTTGTAGGTAACTGCTTGATTTCTTTAATTTCTGTGATGCATTGTGACTCATATTTCAGCTTTCTGAACGCATCTATCATTCCCGCTCGAATTTGTTCAAGCATGGAAATGAACCATTCCTAGTGTTGTACATACGACATCTGATGGCCATCAATGTCTTAAATCCTTGGTCAAAATCCCAAACATAATCTATAGGTAACTACTTGATTTCTTTAATTTCTGTGATGCACTGTGACTCATATTTCATCTTTTTGAACATGTTTATCATTCCCACTCGAATCTCTTCGAGTGTCTTCTACACAAATCCTACTGGAACTATGGAAAAATTCATATACCAATATAGCGCATGACCTCTCAAGGTTGTAATCAGTTGTGCTTGCTTAATTGATTCATCTTGGACCTGTCACACAACTTCACATAGAAACAAATGTTGCTCTGGGTCTTCTAACCCATTCCCATTAAATAATGGCAATTTAATATTGGTCCCAACCATTATGTTAATTGTTTTTATGCTTGGGAATTTTTTTTGACTAGTCGGATTCCCTTGTCCACTATTCACAATGTTAGTACTACTTGTATTTACAAAACCAGTTGGAGACAAGTTTCTAGATCTTACCCTTAGTGATGTGTGCAGGGTCATAGGGGTATCATATTCATGCTCTAGGTCTAGATATTCTGCTCCTTCTTATTCTTCTTCATATATCAACTGATATTCCACTTCTTCGTTGCATGAACCTTCATCAAGGTGTGACATGAGATCATAGTCTTCTCCTCCAGAACAACAAAATTTTATCCTGAAATTCGATAGCTTTAATGTCGGAAATTCGATAGGCATGTGTCTGTTATTCGAAAACAACATTTTTTTTTGTCGTCGGTGGGAATTCGTCGGTTATTCAACCTCATTTTGAACCCCACTGACATTTCGACAGATTATCATCCTAATTTGGAGAAGTCTGACATCAATATGTTGTTGAATTTTCGACGTATCTAGTCATCGGTTTTTCGACCCCATGCCGAACCACGTCAAAATGTTGACAACATATCAACTTTAATCAGAGAAGTCTTACATCCATTTAGTGTCTAATTTGCGATGGCGGTTTGTCAAATTTGCGACGTCAACTATGAAATATTCGTTGGAAGAAAGTCGTCGGTAGTATAAAAAGGTCGTCGTATGTCAATCGGATAGGAGCCAGAAATCCGACGGACACTAGATGTCGGAAGTGTAGCAGCTTTGTCAGATTGGAATGATATCCGATGACAACTGCCACTCCTTTAATGTCCTTAAATGTTGAAAAACTGACTGCAACAATAAATTAATTAAAAAAACAACCCTTTAAAAAGGGGCATAAAATTATAGAAATTGAAGAAAAATAAGTCAAATAGCATTAGCAATATGTTAACAATAATACATCACCTCCCTAGAACTTGAACTTCGATAAATCAGAGAGACTTCTATTGTATATTGAGCTTAACTAAGTGTCTCATAGTCAAGTTGTTTTGAAAATTTTATACACAATACAATCTATCTCTGAGTACATCCTAATTTCACTTGACTTAACTATTTTTGTGTTGTTGTATGTGGATAATGATTACAACAAGACAATTATCTTTGGTGACTTGTATTACATTCAAGTTGATAGAAAGAAAGATGGTGGAATACTGAAGAAATGAATATGGAATATGATAATCTCTAGGTGGATTATGATAACCCCAAATGGGTGGATATGTTGGACCTCTTAAACGTAACTGAAGGAGCTCCACTTTGCATCATATCTGCCATCTTTTCCTTGGCCATTCGCTTCATGGAAACTACATCATTTCAGATTGTTTTGATTTTCCTTTACATGAGTATCATGTAATAAAATATAATTCACATTAGATCCTGTAAAAGAAGGAACACTAAGGGGTCCTATATACTTGTTGTAGTGCCTCCTCAAAATCAACCGCTCTGCCTAGTATAACATACATTTGAAGTTGCTCAGGATTCAACGTATCTTCAAGGCTTTCATTAATTTTTCCATGCATTACCAACGATAAAAAATTAAATTTGTTGTCATAGCTATGAAGTTTTGCACCTCCAGAATAATGCAAAGAACAATATAAATGTCAACTAGTTTCCAAACTAAAGCATGCAGAAAGAAAATAGATCAGGGTATTCTTATTCATTAGCCCAAGGTTTCAATCAAGCATGTTTCAGAAACAACATTGTGAATAAACAAGTTAGAAGATTGCAATTATCACCTTCACTTCTCTGGAAACATTATTCATATCCTCATCTACTGATATAGCGTGAGGATGCATTTCCACCTATGAACATCACGAGTGTTTAAGCAAAATCTGATAAATATTACCTTATGTTGCTATCAAAGGAATTTCCAAAAGAATCTGTTAAGGATCATTTTTTACCTCTTGCAAACGTGGAAGGGATGATTCCACCTCCTTGGCTGAAACTCTATGCAATTTCCCATACAAATTTTTCATAATCTTACTGAATAATGATAAGATATGTTGTCTACCAAACTGCTTAAGCTCTACCTACAAACAGTGAACATTAACAAGTCATCAGAGAGGAAATATTGTAGCATGAAACAAATTTTCTCAAGATCACAGTAAAAAGAATGATTTTAGCATATATATAATGGTTTCATTATGCAATAAGTAGAGTTGTGGAGTTGAAATTCTAAGCATTGTAAGAAAATGGTTTAGTATGAGGATGCTATTACGGATTAAAATTGTATCTTCTTGGTAGAGTTTCCAATGAGTCTATATCAATGGTTGTAATGAATGAGGAGACACCAAAGAGAACCCAAATGAAAAATAATACAATGGAATGTAGAATCCATAACTTAATTGTTCTACATTAAGTAGATCATCTAATTACGCATGTAGTTGATTTATAGGTGAAGACCACAAACAGAGGGTTTATTGTGGGAGCATAGCCATCATTTTCAAATGAAAATAAGAGTTTAATGATGTTGCAATAGGTGAATAATGAAATAAATCTTTACTTGGATATTTATAATGTTGGTTAGGGAAGGTATGCTAACCTTTGAACCCATTAGCATGGCAGGATAACCATTAAGCACTATGGTGGTGGTTATAATGGTGTTGGTGATGTTGATGGATTAGTAGAATATGTACCATGGGAGGATAAAAGAACATTGAGAGATTCGAATGTGTTTTGAGGAGGGAAAAAATCATGGACTGATAGTGGCTTAACCAGATGCATAATGTAGTTAAGAAGATAACTAAATATTTATAGAAGGGATTAGTGACTAAGGAATAAATGTAGAAAGGTTGTGATAGTTGAAGATACCAAATATCCAAAACCTTTGAAGGAGAGTGGTTTAATGCTAGAAGGGAGTCCAATAAGAGGACATAGTGGTGAAGGGGTAGTGAAAATATTTGAACGAAAAAACTAGAAAGGATTGTAAATGGATTGTGAAGCCTATATCAATAGGGTAGATATGCATTTAGGAGAAGTTTCATTTGAACCCAATCTTGAAAAAATGGATAAAAGTGAAAATGAAGGAGATGTGAAACTATAGGATGTGCTTATAGATGTATATCTGTAGTTTGAAGGTGGATAAATCCCCTAGAAGAATGTGGTACTAGCCAACATTAATGCAGGGGATATATCAAGAATATCCACACCCTAAGTCCCTTTGAAAATAACGTACATTTAAAATATTATGTTGATTCTAGTTTTATTTTGCATAGTAGTTAGCTAGTGTTAGGAGGGAATACTGGCCAGAGTAGTCATAGTAGAGGGAACCATTAAAGAATTAAGAAAGGCAGTGGTAATGGATCCCATAATCAAAACTTTGTAGAATAGGCAAGTATAAGAGTATTTAGTCTAAATTACTAATAGTTACATTTATTTAGTGTAAATGTCTAAAATCCTTCATGGAGTGGGTGCATTGGAGAAGTATCTTTTAGAACAAGAAGGAAAGGATTCACTGGTATGTTTCCTAGCAGCTGTATACATTAGTCTTAATTTATTATTTCCATAAAAAATCATAAGATGCATTTTATCAACAATTTTTCCATCCTCTGCAGTTTTTTACTTTGTTGTTGTTTAACACCAGTATATATATGAAAAAAAACATATTTTTCACCTTATATGGTTACTGCTTTCGTTGCTTCTACTTAAGCAGTTATCCACATTATCTAAGCATTGATTTAGCTATTCTAAACACCTATCCACAATGCCTATAGTCTATTATGGCATCACCATGGATTTTCACCCAAGGTATCCTACTCTGGGCTAGGATAAAGTCCACAAAATGTGGTCTTGGTTGAAGGAAATTATCTTCCTTAGATCCCTCCCATTTTATAGGGGCAAGTCTAACATCTTATCTTTAAATTGGTCACCAGGATGCAACATTCTGTGATCAATTTTGTTCTTTAGCAACTTATATATTTGTGTCAATGATGTGATTGCTTATTACTCTATGTTGGGTCATGAGTTAAGTAAGAAGATCATTGTTATAAATAATCGTTAGGAAACGCTGATTAGGAATTCCTAATTTTCTGGGTGAAAATTTGTGTCCCCAAATGTTGTATACGTGATCCTCTGTGTATAAACTATAAAGAGGCCCCCCATTTTCAATTGAGTTATCATCAAGATTCAAGAGTGAAGGAAACATCATCGTATGTTATTCATCATATATCTATCTCAATTGATCATGTGTGTAATAGTAGACAAGACTGAAATGAATAAGAGCTTCATAGAATGATCTCTACCCTAATGACTATTGTGGTTATCTTGGTTCTGTCTTATTTATTTAAGAAATATGCACATGCATTCTTTCATTTTTATTTGTTTCATTGTCATTTCTTTGAACCTACATCTTGTATTAATTTCTACAAAAATTTCTTGATCAAGTATTTCTCATGTATCTTTTAGTTTAACTTACTGTATGCTTCCAAGTAGCATTAGGCACTCTTGTAGCTGCACTCTATACAATAGACATGTTAAGAGAAGATGTTGCTAAGCTAATTAGGGCCATGACAATCAGAAAAGGAAACAAAGGATAGATGTGTGGTGTGCAAGCTACAAATGTGAAAGATATATTGAATCAAAATGTTTAGATAAAAAAATCTATCATACATATAGTGTGGATGATCATGACGAACAAGAATGCAAATATAATTGTAAAAAAAGGACAAGTTAGTCATGTTTATGGTGTTAAAGAAATGTAAGTATTAGTAATATGGTGGGAACATAAGGTGAATCTACATTGAGATTACGTAAGTTCTTAGACAAAGGCGAAGATGATGAAAATAAACATTGGTTTATTTGCTAGGATATATAGAATGTTAAGGGTACTACCAAAACAACAAAGATAGTATAGTTTTCAAAAAACTCACGAGGTAAGGCCTCCAAGTGGCATATGAAATTTCTACATAGTCCATAAGGTGGGTGACTTTGACCCCAGATAAGGTAAAACAAATATTTATTTTTGAGTTCCAGAAACTTAAGTCAAAGTAATAATGTATATTGACAAGTTGAAGGATATTAAGAAGAATATGTAATGATATGAGTTAATAGAGGTAGGCTTCATCAAACCTTCACGGTCCCCTTATGGTGCATTGATCCTCTTCCAAATGAAGAAGGACACCCCATAACTCAGATTGTGCTTGGAGTATAGGGTCTTGAAGAAGTAAACAATCAAGAACATGTATCTCTTTTCCTTAGGAAAATATTGTTTCGGTAAGTTATAAAGGTTTTTCCAAATTGGCTTTATGTCAAGGCTATTACCAAGTTATAATTTTAGAAGGGGAGGCGATAAAGAAAACATGCATGGAAAAGTATGGGAACTTTGAGTTCCCTGTCACATTGTTCAATTTGTGCATTGCATTCGAAACCTTCAGTACATTGATGACTGAAGTGTTTAGGAATTTCTTATATAAGTTCATGGTCATCTACCTAGAGGGCATTGTGATATTCAAAAAAACATGGATGAGCACAAGGATCACTTGGTATAAGTACTCAAGTCACATAGGGAAAATAAATTATACTTGCAGAAGTTTATGTGTGATTCTAGGAATACAAAGGTGTATTTATTAGGTCATTGGATTGGCTAAGGGTGCATTCACATCAGCCCCAAGAAAGTAAGGTGATTGAATACTGTGAGGAATCAAAGATTGTCAATGCGTTAATATGTTTTGCATCTTAGAAATATATTACCATTAGTCTGTAGAGGGTTATTCCAAAATAAATAAATGCACAAAGAATAAAACTTGTTATGTACAAGATTGCTTCTACGGAGTGATTTAGGTTCTTAAAGGGAAGACTTCATAAGGCCATTGGTACAGTTTAAGAAATGGTGCATTCTATAAAGATAGTGTGTATCCCTGCCGTTGTGGAAAAGGATTTGCGTTATTACACTAAGATGATACAATAAACTTGACATTAAATTTTCAAAAAATATATACATGAAAATTACAGAAAAATATGCAAATAAAAGTCTTGTCATTTGATCCAAATTGTAACAGAGAAAAATGTATAAATTCATACCGCCATTGCCCTGATTTGTGTACACTTCAGAAATGCAATAAATACAGTATTATGCGCATGTTGGACACTTGCAACTTGGCCTCCTTTTCTAGATTCACAGTTCGGATCTAACCCCAACAACATTAGCAAAATACGACCATAAAGAGCTGGCCTTTTCTTTGCAATGGCTGCAAGACTAAAATACGTGCTCATTTAGTTAGAAAAATGAAGTTTTTCAATGTAAGAAAAGTTCCAAAATTTCCTGCGGTCACAATAATAACCAAAATTTTATACAGTGAATGTGAAATGTAAGAGTCTAAAACAACAACCAAGCTTTGTGGCTAGACCATTCAACTCCAAGACTAGCATTTTAGCACTCATTCAAATGCGAAAAGAATATGTGTCTATGAAACATGCTTAAATACCATGGACCGAGGTGCATAAGATGAGTGAAAGTGAATCGTGGTCTTATTGAATTGGGTCAAGCAATGGATGTGGTAGATTTATTTGTCTTCCTATCCTTCTATGTTAGAGTTTTGGAAGAGAACCCTTAATTTTGAGTCAATCGTGGTCTTATTGAATTGGGTCAAGCAATGGATGTGGTAGATTTATTTGTCTTCCTATCCTTCTATGTTAGAGTTTTGGAAGAGAACCCTTAATTTTGAGGTTGCTACTTGGATCAAAATATTGACTAACCCATTAGCTGCATACAATGGGGAAATTGGTTGCTCAATCAGTGGAGGTTCCTACCTAGGAGTAAGAACATTGGGTACCTGAAGAAGGGGACTTAACCCTTAGAGATTCAAACCATGTGATATGTATCTTGGATGTTGGACACTTGAGAATTCTCGCGTTAAGAAGTATACTTCATGGAGGTTAGTGATGGATCGAAGAACATATATTAAGGAGGAGAATGGGAACTTACCGACCACATTGGTACATATCAGAGTAGCATTGGGTATATGAGAGGGCATTGGACACACAATTAGAGAAAGGACTTAAACAAGGGAACTTGGACACCAAGACACCATGGAAAAGGGAGTGTAGGACTAACACCCTATTGGAGACCAAACCATCTTAGAGGAGGGTAATTGATCCTAATATCTTGAATTGGAGAGAATCTCACTTTTGGGGTTGCACAAAACCCTTGTTTCACATGCACATCCTTGGATTGTAGAGTGCTCCATGTGGGTTCTCCATGTTGGTTACTTGTAGGGAAACTTGTCCTTATTTTATGTTATCCTCCCTCACCTACTTACATAAATAATGGAGGATAAATATCTCATATTCATTCATCATTTGTACCCTTCATGGTACTTGTCTTGGAGACTTAGGGTTCATGTGGAAACCTTAGGAGAAGACAAGGGATGATAAATGTCTTAGATGTTCTTGGAGAGCTTGCTCATTTGTGATGTTAGGATTTTTTTTGTGATGACTAAGGTTTATGTTATACATGTAAACCCTAGAGAAGAATACACCATTGTTGATGATGGTTATTATGTCTCTTGTTGTAACACTAAGGTTTCTACCCTAGTAGAAGACATGGAAAGTAGATTTAACACCTTGTATGTTTTTGGATATTTATTCTTATGGTATGTAAGGCTAGAAAAATATCATAGAGGTCTTGTATTCTTGATGCTACATGGAAGTCTTGATGCTTATGATGATGTAATATTGGAAGAATTAGGGTTTGAGGATTGAAACCCTAGGATGGGAAAGTATATTTGGAGGCCAACAATAGACTTTTATTTACACATACGTATATGATTTAACATGGCTAGGGTGTGAAAACCCCGAGGAAGACAACCATGCTAATGTGGAGAGTTATTGTGACACAATATTGTTGTTGAAGCCAAGGAGGACTTGTTAATGTTGGTGCTTGATGGTTGGAGATATTTGGTGGTGGCTAGGGTTTTCATGATTTCCCTAGCGAGGGTTTTGGAGAGGTTGAAAAATTGTATCATCTTTGTGATAAAGTTGTGGCATGTACATGTACTTAATTATGTAAAACTCATATTTGAAGTTTTCGTCTATCCAACACCAATGTAATTGCATATTTTATTTTCATCTTTTATTGTCTTCTTGATTAAGTAATTTTCAAAACTTATTGTTCATGCTAATTTGACATATTAAGGGTTGAAATTGTTGAGTGATTTAAAAAACAACTTAAAGATAATAAGGCATACTTAATATTGTAAATATAAAATAATTAAAGTGATTTCAAATATGGTTTAGCTTTAGAAAAGTGTGCCTAAAATACCTGAAACTTGTTAGCATACATTTGATATCCTTACTCTTGCAATTCATAGTGGATTGGGGTTGATGTAAAGTGAAATATCATCCATATTTTTCTACTATAATTTATATTCAAGATCATCCGAAGGTTGAATATTCATAAGAATTGAATATGGGAAACCTTTGGCGAGAAGTGAAATTTCAAAATCACATTAAAAGTTAGAAATCCCAAATTTATACAAGTTAGCATGAATTTGCACTAAGAAATGTTCCTCCTATGGGTACAATGGCCTTTGTTAAACCTACCTCCTTTTCCTAGGAAACCATGCCCATATCAATTCATGCTTCTTTCTCCATAATGTGCATCTCTACAATGCAAGTAATTTCCATTTTGTATGATTTTTTCTTTACTATTTTGGCCACAAAATATCACTATGAAATCACATTTTCCTTGTAAAACATTTCACCAACATCATCCAAAAATTTCCACCACAAGCTTGTGTGCAAGAAATGACCTTAAATTGCCATAAAATTATAGGATACTTCATGGAGGTTGGTGATGGACCCAAGAACATATATTGAGGAGGAGAATGGGAGCTTATTGACCACATTGGTACATATCAGAGTAGCATTGGGTATATGAGATGGAATTGGACACACAATTAGAGCAACAACTTACACAAGGGAACTTGGACACCAAGACAACATGGAAGAGGGAGTGTAGGAGTAACACCCTATTGGAGACCAAACCATCTTGGAGGAGGGTATTTGATCCCACAATCTTGACTTGGGGGGAATCTCACTTTCGAGGTTGGACAAAACCCTAGTTTGACATGCACAACCTTGGATTGTATAGTGCTCCATGTGGGTTCTCCATGTTGGTTACTTGTAAGGAAAATTGTCCTTATTTTATGTTATCCTCCCTCACCTACTTGAGGGAGGAGAAACATATCATATTCATTCATCATTTGTACCCTTCATGGTACTTGTCTTGGAGACTTAGGGTTCATGTGGAAACCTTAGGTGAAGACAAGGGATGGTAAATGTATTAGATGTTCTTGGAGAGCTTTCTCATTTGTGGTGTTAGGATTTTTTTTGTGATGACTACGGTTTGTGTTATACACATAAACCCTAGAGAATAATACATCATTTTCGATGATGGTTATTATTTATCTTGTTATAACACTAAGGTTTATACCCTATTAGAAGACATGGAGAGTAGATTTAAAACCTTGTATTTTTTTGGATATTTATTCTTATGGTATGTAAGGCTAGGAAAATATCATAGAGTTCTTGTATTCTTGATGCTACATGGAAGTATGGATGCTTATGATGATGTAAGAGTGGAAGAATTAGGGTTTTAGGATTCAAACCCTAGGACATGATTGCATAGAGTAAGGAGGTTCTTTATAACCTAGTATGGGGGATGTGTCATTTAATGTAAATTATGTGAAACCAATTTTTTTACCTCGAAATACTTGGTTCAATATGTTTGGTTAGGAAAAAAACCAATATGGCCAAATCTAAAGCCAATATTTGGAAAATATAAATGTTTACCACCCTTTATGAAAAAAGAATGGCTTGATGAGGGTTATATGAAACATTATTTGTTACTAAATATTTTTTTTCTTTGTTCCATTTAGAAGGGAAAATTTTGATATATGGTTCCATATTAATCTAAAGTTGGCTCAACTATGAAAAAAATAATGTCCTTAATACTTTCCTTAAGTTGTAAGTTTCTTGGATTTAACCTCCTCCTTTGGATTGTATGATTTGATCAAGTCGTAATTGCTACTTTTTTGGTTCCTTGATTCCCCTCGAATCCCTACTTCTTCATTTTAGTATTGTTTAATTATTTTCTCAATGTGTTTTATTTCCTTTGAGGGATCTATAGAATGTGTCTTGGCCCAAGTTTTAATACTTTTATCTTCTATTCCCAAATTAATGAGATAGATGAAGGGATATGGGTGGACCATGAGTATATTTTTAGGACTATGAGTGTTTGATAAAGTGAACTAAGCATGATTATAACAAATAGTGAATGTACCGAGATCTCTATCCCTAGTGACCAAGAGAGAGGTTTTGTGGTGACAAGTTCTCTATCACTTGTGAAAGGTCTTCATTGACTTCAGGTCTATGGAGAATCCATGTTGGTGATTACCTAGATGAAGAACAATCAACAAATACATAAAGTGACTTTACAGCCTCTGGCTATATAGATCAAGGAAATTCATATCTCTTTTGACCATTATAGAGATCAAGAAAAAACGTATCTATTATTTTGACAATGATTTTGTTACAAAGAAAACCATTCAAAATCGACAAAAAGGAACCTAAAATTTTTAGGCAACAAAACATGTTGTCCATGTTTTTGGACATCTAAGCATATTTGATAATTTCTAAGCATATTTGATATATTCTATTATCAATTCAAGCAAGTTATAATTATAGGTAAGAAAGAATGGTAGAAATTGAGCAAGTATGGAATACAAATCAAATTAAATGAAGCAAAATATGTATGATAATTAGGATTTTTTATAGCTAAAAATGACACTTCTCTGCCTATGACCACTTTCCCATGGTCCCGTCGCATGTCGACATTTCCATGACGACCCTTCATGAAAGTCATTGAAAGTCACTGAAAAAACACCTATCTTGGAGGACCCATATCTTGAGTTTTGTAAGTCTGTTTGACCTCATCTTTGCACCGTTGGAAAGGTATTTCAGTTAGCTAAAACTTTTCAGCAGACACCAAAGTCTGAAAATGTCGATAAATACCCTAAAAATGGGTTTTTTGTCCATTCGATATTTTCCTTAAGGCAAACCCACGAATGTGCCTCTTAGCATTTAAACATTAAAACACGAGTTAATTGGAGATTAGTTAAGTCATTTAACTTAATTTCCTTAAATACTGTAACTTCTCCAACCTTTGAAACTACCTTATTTCACCCATATAAATAGAGGTAGGAAGGTCCATGAGAGAGGACTAGAATTTCTGCATTGTTATGCTGGAGGAATCGGAGCTCTCTTTGCCCACACCTTTGCCCTGGAGGTCTTCCCCTTGTGTTGCAGAGCTTGGAGGCTGAGTTCTTTGGAGAAGAGAAGCAGCAGAACCATATCAAGGTTTCGTGAGGTGCCAAACTTGAAAATAAGGTATACTTGTACTTGTTTTCAAGATTAATAAAGATGTGATGTCCTTCTTCTTCCCAAATCATTGTTCAATGTGTGATTGAATCTCTGTTTATGATCATATGATGATGTTATTCAGATTATTATTTCAGATTTATTTGATTATCATTTCTTTATATGTGGTCATAATTGTTTGAGGAAGGTATAATTTGTTTTGCAGGTCTCTTGGAGCAAGAGGAGCAAGAAGAGGATTGAAGAGAAAGCTTGGACCAGCCTTCAGTTAGTCAGGTGTGGACTTTTCTCATCTCTGATATTGCTTATATATGCTTGCTGAACATTGTGCATCTCTCTTTCAACCCCAATACGTTGATGGCCTCTTAAACCCTAGCCATATGATACTTTTCTTTACAACAGAACTGGCGGCGCCACTGGGGAGAGCCTTGTCTGTTTGGGGTTTCTCTTGATTTCTTTCAGCCTTTTGCATTGTTTCAGGTCCTTCTTGCCACTTAGGAACACTTTATAAATCTGATAGCACACTTCCTCTTCCTTCTTAGGGTAGTTTTTTTACCTTTTTGGGATTTTTCTACCTATTCGCGAGTTGTTCTTCTGAACAGTCGCGAATACAAGTCTGCATTTGCGGGTTGCTGCACTGGATAGTCGCGAGTCATTCGCGAGTTGCCCTTATAGACAGTCGTGAATACTCCTGGAAGTAGGGATTTTTAAGTTAAGGTTTGCTTGTTCCCTTCTTTGGGTAATCCCTGTTTGTGTGTGGATTTTCTTTATGGATGCAGTAGCTTGTCTGAAGATCTTTGGTGATCACACTTCCTGCTTTTTCGAAAGCCTTTGAGTCTCTTTTGCTTGAATTATTTTTGCTTACCTGCTGAAGTATTTTGGCCTGTTTGGGTTGTTGGTTCAAGTGTCTTTGTCCAGATCAGTGATCAGGGTTTTGGGCTCTGTTTTTCCAGTCTGTCTTCTGACAGTAGCTGGTTGTCACTTTCCTTTATAAGTCTACAGTGGTTTTTGTCATTGTATGCACCCAAGCTAGGATTCCTAGTCTTCCTTTATTGGTTGTCTGTTGGTTCTGTCAGACTGTTTGCTTCAGTTTGTTGCTTTTATATAGTTTATTAGATCCAAGTTCACTCAAAGTATAGTGCATTTCAGGTACATGGTAGGTCTTTTAGGGTCTTCTGCAGGTGCATGACTCTAGGGAGTTTAGTGTCATCCTTTTTGGTTGTTGTTTATCTTTGTGGTAACCCCTTTTTATAGCATTAGTTTTTGCTCTTTGCTCTTTCCCCCATCTCCTTTGCTTGGTTAGATTTTTGGCTTATGTTTTTGGTCAGCCTCTGTTAGTGATCTTTGGTTGATTTCAGAATCTTGTTGGTGCTGGTTTCCTTCTTCTTTTGTTGGTTAACTTCACCATGCCCAAATAGTTGACTTGTCTCTTATGCAAGACTTCCTTCTAAGTAGGGATTATGCTGACTTTAGTTCAGTCTAGAGTTTGTTTGGTGGTTGTATAGCAAAGTTCCTTTTTCTTTGTTCTTGTCATCTGCATACTTTTCTTTGTAGGTAGTTTTTCTTTTCCATTTATAAAAGAAAATTAAAAAGAACCTATACTTTTTTTTGCTGCTTCCCCCCCCCACCTCTTTCTTTGGTTTGACCTTGTTGGATGAGGTACTGAGTAGCCTTGGTTTGTAGGTTTAGATTGATACTTGGGACTTGTTGACCTTTTTTTATGTCAGTCTTTTTGCTCAGTCTCTTCATTCCAAAGTTGTTGGCTTGTTTACCTTTGTAAGCCTTCTTTTCAAAAGAGGTTATATCCTAACTTTAGGGAAACCTAGGGTTTGTTTTTGGGGTGTAGAGTAGTTGTCTATTTTCTTTGCTTTTAGTACTTGCTTGCATTAGTTGATAGGCTGATTTTTATTTTGCATTTATAAAAGAAAAAGATGAAAACATATGTTTGCTTTATGTGCATGTAGATTAGGTTTTAGTCTAGATTGCATGGCATATCATTGTTTTTGAAAAAATTAAAAAATATAAAAAGATTTGATCTTTTTTGGCTTTCAAGTTTTTTATTTGAAAATATAAAGAGAATAGTTTTTGCTTTTTGCATTTCATATCTCTTTGCTTAGTCATTTTGTTTCAAATTTTGAGTCAAAACACCACATAAGTTTCATGCCATTTACCTTCTGACTAAAAACAACCCTTAAAATAAACGATATAATTTTAAAACTTACTAGTAAGTTTTATTTTATAGGGTCATACACCAACTAGCTTAGGCTAGACTTGTGGGATAGGGAGTTTAAACTCCCCGCAAGTGTTAAATTTTAGACGTAGTTGGCCTATCACTAGGTAAATCCTTTTCTACGTTGATTGTATCTGGGAAGCTCCTCTCAAACAGGAGTTAAGCACTAGGCCGCGTGGAGGCTTGGACAAAGGAGATAACCCTCTGAATCCTTATCAAAACGTAACTCAGGACTTTTACGCATCTGGGGATTCTGTCCTAAACATATTTTTGGGCTCAACTACCCTGCCCATGCATACGAGTTCGACTGACGACTGTCCCCCTAGATTTTCAATATAGTTAAGGTAGCCTTTAGTCTCTTTGACATCTAGGGTTCATACACAGGTACACCGGAAGGTTATTTCTGGTTGACCTTGGACGGACTTGGAAGGTAACCTCGGTAGAAAGTGTGGAAGGGTGGTGGGTGATTCCTCCGCTTGTGCCTAAGAACATCTACAGGGACGCCAAGTAACTGTCTGTCAGCTTTCTTCTGGAAAGTATATCTTATACCTGTTTGTCTGTTTGGCTTTAGGAATTTTTAGTGAGTGCTGTGTGGTTTGTCTGTACTTAGTGTGCCTTTAGGTGTGTGCTTTGTAATTTTGGTTGCTTAGCAACCTCAGACTTTGTCTCCTGGTTCGAAACTATGGCTAACACCCCTTTGAACACCAACCAAGAGATCCCCATGCTGGGAACTCCTTGTACTATTCCTCTCACGGGGAATGTTGGTGTTCCCTTGATGGCCACCCTGAATCTACTTGGATTCACCCTAGGGATACCGGTGTGGTTGTTTTCCACTCCAACTGTCCTGAATGCTCCTGATGCTTCTCAAGTAATCTCCTTATATCAAGGGCATCAAAAAATTGCTTCCCCTTCACCTGTAGTTGATTCTCCTCCTCCTTCTACCTCATACGGTGAAAGTACTGATACTAGTAACCGGCAGTCTAAAAGGAGTAAAAGAAGGAGGAATAGGAAGAAGGCACATAAGCAAGGGGGAACCAGTTTAACCTCTGCAAGTCAAGTTGATCTTCACCACCCAGCCTCTGTGGTTCATGCTGGGGGCACCCATCCAACCTCTGCAGGCCATGTTGGATCTAAGCATTCAACCTCTGCAAGTCAAGTTGATCTTCATCATCTAGCATCTGTTGATCATGATGGTGGGATCCTTCCAACCTTTCCAGGTCATGTCGGATCCAGTCACTCAGCATCTATTATTTATGCTGAAGACATTCGTTCAACCTCTGGTTTTCAAGTTGAACCTCCCCATCCAACCTCTGTTGTTCAAGTTGGATCCATCCACCCAGCCTCTGTTGTTCATGCTGGGGGCACACACTCAAATGATGCAAAGCATGTTGATCCTAACCATTCAGCCTCTGCTGTTCATGTTGATGGTGCCCGTCCAACCTCTGCAAGTCATGTTGGACCCAGTCTTTCGGCCTCTGTAAGTCATGCTGGGGGCAGTCTCTTAGCCTCTGTGGTTCATGCTGAAGACAATCTGTCAGCCACTGCGAGTCATGTTGACACTGTTGAAAAGACTACCCATTCAAAACATAAGCCCAAGTTTCCTTGTAAGCTTTGTGATGGAGACCACCTTACTTATAAATGCCCTTTTCTCCCGGAGGTGCGAAGAGTTTGGATTCATGGTCATCCCATTTTTGAACATTCTATAGTATCTCAACAACCAGACTCTCTTAGTGAGGTTGGACACAGTCACCCAACATCTGTAGTTCATGCTGGGGGTAAACTCTCATCCTCTGTAGGTCATGTTGAGAGCAAAAAGTCAGCCACTGCTAGTCATGTTGACACCGTTGAGAAAACAGGTCGTTTGAAGTGCAAACTTAAGTTCCCTTGTGTGCTATGCGAGGGAGATCATCTTACTCACCTATGCCCTGCTATCCCAGAGGTGCGAAGAGTATGGTCCGAGACTCAAGAATTTCCTTCTCATGAACAACCTATAGTTTCTCAACAACCTCCTCAACCTTTGGTTGATCAAGTGGTCGAACAAATCTCAGAATTGATTGATCCCACTCTTCTTTCGGAGAGTGATCCTAATGTGATTGAATCAATGTCATATTTGGTCAATCCCACTCTCCCTACGGAGAGTGAATTTCACGAAGCGGTTGAATCGATTCCATTATCGATCAATCCCACTCTTCCTTTGGAGATTCAAGTGTCTGCTAGTCACATTTTCTTCACTGCCAGTTTAGAACTTACTGAACAAGGGGGCACTGAACTTGCTTCGGATCAACCCCCACCAAGCCCTCAGATTGATTCCTTTGATTGGGATATCCTAGTTGAGCCGCGCCTTCATTCTAATGAACCTTTCCAGATAAAGGTCAAAGTTGAACCCTATATGATTGCTCGTTGTATTTTTGATGAAGGAGCCTCAGTTAGTATCTTATCTGCTCGTGCTTGGCGAGGCATGGGATCTCCCAGCCTTGTGTCGACTGCTAGTCAGCTACTGGCATTTGATAGAAGAACTTGTATAGCCTTGGGAATTATTGCTCAAACACCTGTTACTTTGGGTGGGAAGACCGTCTTAGTTGACTTCATGGTGATAGAAGACCCCTTGGAATTTAATATGCTCCTTGGACGTGATTATGTCTATGCCATGCAAGCTGTGGTGTCAACATTTTTTCGTGTGATGTACTTTAATCATGGTGAAGAAATTGTCACTATTGATCAGTTGGATTTTCTTGATCCATCTCCTGACCCAACTAGAGACCAGGTCTTTCATTTATTGGTTCCCAGTGTTTCTATAGACACTAACCCGCCACAGGTGAACTATGTGGCCTCTTGTCCTTTGTGTTCAATTGCTACTGAGAAGCAGCCTTTGTTTTCATGCTTACCTTCTCGGGACTTGGTCCCAGCAGTTGACCGGGTGAGTCATCCTACATAGACTGTGGGGCCTAATCTCCACTCTGTTGATCCATTTGAAAGTTTAGACATGTGTGCTATCTCGGATGATCTCCTTCTTTTGGATGAAGTCTTCCTAGAGTCTTTGATACAGTCTGACCTTCTTTTGGATGTTGGTTTAGTTGTGACTAAGTCTAACCCTAATTTGCTTAGTAAGACTGATTTTCCCATAGATCGGTCTTCTTATGTTGCCTTGTTGAGTCTTTTGACTCTTCCTTCGAGCAGCAAGTCAGTGATCCTGATGAGTTTGATTTTTATTATGAATTTTTCAACTCCTGTGATATTGAGTTTGTTCCTACAGACTCTATCTCCCTTGTTGATTTTTTCTCTCCTTATGAGGTTGATCTTACTGATTATAAACCCTCGAGCCTTGGTTCTATAGAATCCTCTTCGGTTGATTCTGCCTTGACTTTACCTTTTGTAGAAGATAGCAAAGTCACATGTGTTTCTACCAAAGTGACTCGCATCAGATCTTTTATTCGGAATATGGTCCTGATGTTGTTGTTTCTTGGAGACAGGATTCTTAGTTGGACTCACAACTATTTACTGGTCTCACCTTGTTGTTTAAGTTGTAATTGCATTTGCATTTTCCCTGCTCGTGCTTATGAGCCTGATGCCGGCTTCCACGCTTTTAGCTCGTTGTATAAGCCCTCATATTTGTTCTCATTGTCGCTAAGCCTTGTATCATTTTGCCTTTGCAACTTGACACCCTTTACCTTGAGGAGACGTTCCCCGAGTGTCCTTATCTTGCTCACTTTCCTTGCATTATGCATAGGTCTGTTCCTTGCGCTTGGAACTAGTTTCACCTGCCTATGACACCCGTCTCCTCGCATTTAGAGCATTCTTTCTGCTCTCCTTCGAGCTCGTTAAAAACAGTAAGGAGGCCGCGAGTTGAATTTTCCAGACTCGTTAAAACTTCACGGGAAATATTTTGAGTTTCTTTAGGCCCAAGTCTGACTCCTCAAAATAGACTTGACTGCCGAGTAAACTTGTCCATTTAGGCTCATTAAGAATATGTGAATGGGCATCCACATTGGTGGTAGGTTATCTCTTTCTCGGACCATGTGGAATAATACGAGAAAGGATCCCTCTCTTTTCTTTTTGAATTGAGAAGAGTATTCTCAGGCATAGGTTTATCTCTTTTCTGGACCTGAGGGACTAAACTTACAGAAAAAGAACCCCTAGTATGAGCTTAGTTTTCTCTTTTTCGTGCTCTGGACCAAAACATGAAAAAGATTCCGAGTGTACTTTATGTCTTTGTCATGCTCGTTAAACCCTAAATAACAAAGCATCGAGTTTATTGTTGTAAGTCCCATTTCTCGTAATCAAATGGATCTTTCCGAGTGATCTTGCCTTCCTTCACACTCGTAAAACTCAGGCTCTATGCTACTTTTGAAGGAGTGTTGGGTAGGTGGTAATTTAACCTTTTTCGGACCTTCCTGACTAAGTACGAAAAAGGTGCGCCTTTTCTTCTTCGGAAGTTAAGAGAGTTCTTCTTTGGTATGTTTTATACTTTTTCGGCCTTAGGAGACTAAATTGTACGAAAAAGGACCCCCCCTGGAGTCTTTTTTGGAGTTTTCAGACTCTCTAAACTATGAAAACACCGTCGAGCATGTACTAGTTTGGGCTCGTAAAATCCACGAATCAATGCCTTATCAAGCATTCTTCTTTATTTTCTTCGAGCTTGCCAAAAATGAAGATGGTCCCGAGTTTGCTTTCTTGGACTCGTTAAACCTTTACAAGAAAGAGGGGAAGGGGAGGTTTATTTCCATGTCTTTTTACCTCATGGCAGCAAGTCTTGTTTCCTTGAACAAAGCACCAGTTTTGAGTTTATCAACAGTTGGGTCCTAGTCTTTTGACCTTATCCTGATTCAGAT